>JAFFZR010017292.1:0-12264 GCA_018397195.1 Lethrus apterus | reverse complement strand
TGTAGTTAGTAATAAGATGGATATCGCCTTTCTTGAATATTGGTGTAAGTCTAGCGGCTTTCCAACATTGAGGGAAATTAGATGTACGAAGTGCCAAATTAAATAGGTAACATAATGGTTCCGCCAGAACACTAGCGCAATCCCTAAGAAGAAAGCTAGGAATATTGTCGGTGCCCATGGTGAGATCATCTTTCTGCTTTTTCAATGCACGAAATACGTCGGCCTCAGCGATAGATCGATTAAACGCCTAATCCATTAAACGCTTAATCCATTAAACGCCTAATCCATTAAACGTGAAAAATATAATCGTAGTTCTTGATTGTCGTATTTAAGTTTGTATCGTTAAATTATGACGTATGACAGAAACGTCAATTTTGACACAGCAATAACCAACCTGCAAATAAATTATTTCTCGTTTGTTTTTTTTTGTTCGTTTCTAGTTTTGGCTTTTGCTATGTTTCTAAAGTAACACGTTTCCTTTCACGGTCGCTTCGTTTACAATTGCTAGATGTCAATCTAGAGTGTTTCACAAACATGATTTCTTGATTTCCTAATATTGCGTTAGATCCACAGTGATCAATGTTTAAGCAACGTCGCGATTTTATGACGGTCGAAATTTGACGCCCAACGTGGGTATTCGGGTAAGTTGGTGTTGAATTCATTTAAAATGATAAACGTCACGTCCAACGTTTTAAGCGGCATTTACAGTGAATTAACAGTCCCGAAGGTTGATTGAAGATGGCCTTTAAGTTGGAAAGATCAACCCTAGCATACGTAGTGCTGCGGGAAACGAGGCGCGAAATAGTGGAGGAATTCAGAGCGAGAGATCCGGCGGGGACGGTGTCGGAAGATCTTATTTGGAAAATGTTTTGAGCTTTAGTCCTGCGTCCCTTGCGTCGGAAGCTTGAAATTGTTGAAGGCTTTGATAAAATGTTTCAGAAACCCAACCAAATCCAACTGAATTTCACAATCGAAAGAGCACGATTTCAGCACAAAGAGAAATTAACAGTCACAGCAAGCCCATTAATCATCAGAACAAGAAACCCAACCAAACTTAACCCAACTGAATTCCACACTTGAAAGAGTACAACTTCACCACAAAGAGAAAATAATAGTCACAACAAGCCCATTAATAATGACAGTAAGAAACCCAACCCAACTAAACCCAAATGAATTTCACAATTGAAAGAGTACGATTTCACCACAAAGACAAATTAATAGTCACAGCAAGCCCATTAATAATCACAATAGGAAACCCAACCCAACTAAACCCAACTGAATTCCACAATTGAAAGAGCACGATTTCACCACAAAGAGCAATTAATAGTCACAGCAAGCCCATTAATAATTACAATAAGAAACCCAACCCAACTAAACCCAACTGAATTCCGCAATTGAAAGAGTACTATTTCACCACAAAGAGAAATTAACAGTCACAGCAAACCCATTAATCATCTCAACAAGGAACCCAACCCAAATAAACCCAACTGAATTCCGCAATTGAAAGAATACTATTTCACCATAAAGAGAAATTAATAGTTACAGCAAGCCAATTAATAATCACAACAAGAAACTCAACTGAATTCCCCAATTGAAGGTCGTTCGATTTCATCACAAAGAGAAATTAATAATCACAGCAAGCCCAACTGCGCCAGCGAGGTTTAAGCTGGAAATTTAATTCAAAATAAGAGTTGGGTTGTTTTGAAAATAATCATTTTGATCGAGATGAATTGGGTTCGGTTGTTTTGTTGGGTTTATCGAACTCACGCCATTTCTTGAATTGTGAAACTTAGTAAACCCAACCAAATTTAACGTTATTTCATTTAATTAAGTGCGACTCGATCAAACCTAACTGAATTAAATCCAATTTAAATCAAAAATACTCAACACATTTCAAAATTTAAAAACGCAATAGAACAAAAGTTGTATTTGAAATGAACGCAAACATTAAAATAATTAATAAATTTCAAATTCGTCGGTTGAATTCAAAATCAATCTTGTGACTCACGTCAAAGTGACATTGCTGACATTAAATTGTCAAAGTAGCAATGATTTTTGCGGTTTTGTGCCTTCTTGCTTAACGAGTAATATTTTAAACACTTATTGTGTTCTTAATAACAATTTTAGATGTTCTCATTTTTATTTAGTAATTTATGTTGAAGTAAAGGTTATATAGGGAGATTCGAAATGATTGAAGGTAACGTCACCAAAATTTTTCTTAAGTTAGTCAAAATTATATTCCACTAGATTTTCACCCGAAATGAGTGATTCTAAATGATTGTCTGTGCCGCTTTTTAAAAATGGTGAACAAAATTCTATAGTATTCGTTGTTTGCCGCTTTTTGCTTGTCATTTTTGTCAAGTGGGCATGTCAAATTGACATTGCTGACATTTAATTGTCAATGTGATATTTGCTAGAGGCGGCACAGGCAGTCATTTAGAATCACACTGTATAATAAAGTATTAAAAATAATAAAATGAACATTTTATATGATTATTAATTTAACTTGTTAAAAAAATAAGACTGTAACGAGAAAATGTTGAAACGTTAATAATAACCTAAAAGTGCATTCAAACGTAACCATTATAGAGAAAAGACTAATTTTTAATAACGATTTTTGATGTTGTCATTTTTATTTAGTAATTTATGTTGAAGTAAAGGTTATATAGGGAGATCCGAAATGATTGAAGGTAACGTCAACAAAATTTTTCTTAAAGTAGTCAAAATTATATTCCACTAGATTTTCACCCAAAATGAGTGATTATAAATGGTTGTCTGCGCCGCTTTTTAAAAACGGTGGACGAAATTCTATAGTATTGGTTGTTTGCCGCTTCTTGCTGGTCATTCTAGTCAAGTGGGCATGTCGAATTGACATTGCTGACATTTAATTGTCAAAGTGAAAGCGATATTTAAGTTTATGTACAGAGTGATTCTAAATGACTGACTGTGATGCTTTTGAAAAATGGGGAACGAAATTCTATAGTAGTGATTGTTTGCCGCTTTTTGCTTGTCATTCTTCTCAAGTGGACGTATCACATTGACATTGCTGACATTTAATTGTCAAAGTGACAGCGATATTTAAGTTTATGTACAGAGTGATTCTAAATGACTGACTGTGATGCTTTTGAAAAATGGTGAACGAAATTCTATAGTAGTGATTGTTTGCCGCTTTTTGCTTGTCATTCTTGTCAAGTGGACGTATCACATTGACATTGCTGACATTTAATTGTCAAAGTGACAGTGATTCTAAATGATTGTCTGTGCCGCTTTTTAGAAATGGTGGACGAAATTCTATAATAGTGATTGTTTGCCGCTTTTTGCTTGTCATTCTTGTCAAGTGGACGTATCAAATTGACATTGCTGACATTTAATTGTCAAAGTGACAGTGATGTTTGCTAGAGGCGGCAGAGACAGTCATTTAGAATCACTTTGTATAATAAAATTTATTATTTTATTATACAGAGTGATTCTAAATGACTGTCTGTGCCGCCTATAATAATAATAATAATAAAATGAACATTTTATATGATTATTAATTAAACTTGTTAAAAAAATAAGACCGTAAGGAGAAAATGTTGAAACCTTAATATCGTTTTAACCTAAAAGAACGTTCAAACGTATCCGTTATACAGAAAAGCCTAAGCACGTCATAAATCTGTGTTTTAGTAATCGACATTTGGGTTAATTTTGTACGATTTTTCGTCGTGTAAACTCGTCGAAAAAACACAAAATGACAGCATCCTACGTTATCGACAAACACGACCGACGCGACGTTAAAACACTTCGAGCTTTTAATAATCTTCAAAAAGGTTTTAGAGCGACCGTCGGTAAATTACGCCCGTGTCGGGCGCAAATTTGAATAAGTGTGTAGGTATAAAATGGCCCGATATCGACCGAACAAAACCAAAAGGAGCGCACAAACACCTGCACGAGGCAGTTCGCTGTAAATTTTCGCGGCGCTTTGCCACCGGGACGCGGTGATCGTTCATTTTAAGGCGTGAAAAGCGTCACCTTTTTTTTTTTCGAAACGACGGACCGTATATTTTTACGACCGAAACAGAAAAATACACAAGAAATTTGTAACAAAGATTTTTGGAAATTTAAGATAAATATATTTTTTTGCAATGGCTTCTTCTGCTTGCTTGGCGTTTCCAAATATCTTTAAATTATTCTTCTTAAAAAAAAAAAAATCCGTCACTCATATATTCGCAGAAATTTCAACCGACATTACATGTACATTGAAGTACGGCTGACATAAATCATGCTGTTAGAAATTCATGTCTCGAATTTTTTCTTTTCTGTTAACCTTGTAACTCTAGAAATCCGCCCATACGACTACAGCACCATTCATTGAAAGCCAATGGTAAAATCTAACGCCAACTCTTGACGAAATCAAACCTACCTACATGAGAGCAACTCGAAGCTGAAACCTCTCACATGTGAGTCAACGATCTAAACCAGTGAAGCCACTCGGAATGTCAATATCAATTTAAATAATTGTCCGTTATAATTAATATTTAATAAATGTTTTAAACAATGACCGTAAACATCGTAAACGCCGCATCCACATCCAATAAATTCGGCCATTTATGCAAACGCGGCGTTCTAAATCAAAACGCGACGAACAAAAACGCATTAGCGAATCTGAACAATGAGGACGGTCCTCCGCGAGCTTCACATAATCGAGCACATGCGATAAATAACGACGAAAATCGGCATCAGATGCGAACGGCTAAATCGAAACTGATAAATATGTCGTTGTTGCGGGCACGTCCAACGTTTGCTATTTTTTTAACGGCTTCGCCGATGTGTCTTTTTCCCACTAACGTGCGCAACGAACGATTGTGTTCAACGAGTCGCGAAAACAATTAACGAAATGCGTTCCGTGTGCAAATGATTGTTTATTTACGCTCCGTGAGCTGAAAAATTGTTAAAATAACAATTGTACGTTTACAGTTAAAACAATTTTTAAGCAGCGACACAACTGGCAGATTTTTTTTTCGATTTTCCGCGAGGGACATCATTTAAAATAACCACACAAATTGCTACCCAACCGACACTAAATAAATGAATTTTCATTATTTGTTGTATTAAAAATGTGTTAGTATATTTCAGGCCTTTAACGAACCGAACCGAACCAGTATACCATTTACCTCGTGCCTTATTAAGTTTTCAAATCCGTTTCTGCGCATAAATTCATGCATTTCTTTAAATTCATCGTGTCACCCCACGTTGGGCGCCAAAAATTCACCACAACAAATTATAAAAATTGCACAGTATTTGTACAAAACAAAACAAATTGCTAACCAATCGACACCAAATGAATTTTTCAAATAGTTTCTGCACATAAATTCATGCATTTTTTTTTAATGCATCGTGTTACCCCACGTTGGGCGCCAAAAACTCATCACAACAAATTATAAAAATTACACAGTGCTTGTTGTATACGTTTTTGCGCGAAAATTCATGTATTTTTATAAATGCATCGTCTCGGCCCACGTTGGGCGCGTTATTAACCGGACGATATTTTCTAAAAAGAAAACGGTAGTTCTACGAAAACTTTTTAGTGATTTCTGATTTTTTAAAATCGGTCATTAAATATTTAAATAAGTTGGGTTGGGTTTAGCTTCTATTCTGTTTATTATTATTTATGTCTTTATTAACTGGACGATATTTTCTAAAAAGAAAACAGTAGTTCTACGAAAACTCGTTTCGTAGACATGACATTTTTAGTGATTTCTGATTTTTTAAAATCGGTCATTAAATATTTAAATAAGTTGGGTTGGGTTTAGCTTCTATTCTGTTTATTATTATTTATGTCTTTATTAACTGGACGATATTTTCTAAAAAGAAAACGGTAGTTCTACGAAAACTCGTTTCGTAGACAAGACATTTTTAGTGATTTCTGATTTTTTAAAATCGGTCATTAAATATTTAAATAAGTTGGGTTGGGTTTAGCTTCTATTCTGTTTATGATTATTTATGTCTTTATTAACTGGACGATATTTTCTAAAAAGAAAACGGTGGTTCTACGAAAACTCGTTTCGTAGACAAGACATTTTTAGTGATTTCTGATTTTTTAAAATCGGTCATTATATATTTAAATAAATTAGGTCGGGTTTAGCTTCTGTTCTGTTTATTATTATTTATCTCTTTATTACCCGGACGATATTTTCTAAAAAAGAAAACGGTAGTTCTACGAAAACTCGTTCCTTAGTCAAGACATTTTTAGTGATTCCTGATTTTTTAAAATCGGTCATTAAATATTTAAATAAATTAGGTTGGGTTTAGCTTCTATTCTGTTTATTATTTTTAATGTCTTTATTAACCGGACGATATTTTCTAAAAAGAAAACGGTAGTTCTACGAAACACGTTTCTTAGTCAAGACACACACAACCCATAAAAATTGCACCGTGCTTGTTATATACGTTTCTGTGCATAAATTCATGCCTTTGCACAAATGCATCGTATCTCCCCACGTTGGGCGCCAAAAATTCACCACAACAAATTATAAAAATTGCAAAACGAAACAAATTGCTACCCACCCGACACCAAATAAATGAATTTACATTACTTGTTGTATTCAAAAAATTTTCGTATATTCCGGGCCATTGACCTCGTTACCTCGTTCTTTATAACGTTTTTAAACACGTTTCTGCTCATAAATGCATCGTGTTACCCCACGTTGGGCTCCAAAAACTCACGACACCAAATTATAAAAATTACACAGTGCTTGTTGTATACGTTTTTGCGCGAAAATTCATGCATTTTTATAAATGCATCGTCTCACCCCACGTTGGGCGCCAAAAATTCGCCACACAAACTATAAAAGTGGCACAGTGCTTGTTATATACGCTTCTGCGCATAAATTCATGCCTTTTCATAAATGCATCGTGTCTCCCCACGTTGGGCACGACATCAAATAAATGATCTTCATTATTTGTTGCATTCAAAAAATTTTCGTATATTCCGGGCCATTGATGGACACCATATACCTGTATACTATTTACCTCGTTCCTCGTGCAAAACAAAACAAATTGCAACCCAACCGACGCCAAATAAAGTTTTCAAATAGTTTCTGCTAATAAATTGATGCATTTTTTTAAATCCATCGTCTTACCCCACGTTGGGCGCCAAAAACTCACGACAACAAATTATAAAAATTACACAGTGCTTGTGTTAAACGTTTCTGCGCGAAAATTCATTTATTTTTATAAATGCAACAACTCACCCCACGTTGGGCGCCATAAATTCACCACACAAACTACAAAAATTACACGGTGCTTGTTATATACGTTTTTGCGCATAAAGTCGTGCCTTTTCTTAAATGCATCGTGTCTCTCCACGTTGGGCGCCAAAAATTCATCACAACAAATTATAGAAATTGCAAAACGAAACTACCCAACCGACACCGAATAAATGAATTTACATTTGTAATTATTTGTATTTTCGTATATTCCGGTCCATTGATTGACCTCATATACCTGTATACCATTTACCTCGTTCCTTATAAAGTTTTTAAACACGTTTCTGCGCATAAATTCATGAATTTTCATAAATGCATCGTGTCACCCCAAAAACAACAAAAATTATAAAAATTCCAGTAAATTTCAAGAAAACCCTTTAATGTCACAACGTTGTTTCCCCGACTTGGATGGATTGAATTATTAACGTGAAGACAAGATCGTCTTCGAAATCCTTTTGTTCGGTAACGACGACGTTCGACGTCCCGCCCGTCCGAATTTACGAATAGCGTGCATTTTTCGGTCTAATGACTAATCCGACGTGCATTACCGCATTGAAAACTTTGATTTATGCGCGTTCGACGTGCGGTTTTTTTGTGCTTCGCGCCGCAAAACGTCTCTTCGCGCGGTGAATTATGGACGAGATTGCCGTGCATCCGTGCATAATTTATAAAGGAAGGGTGCGGACGACGGAACGACGACCCGCGCTAATCCCATCACATTTTGCCTTTCTGTGTAATGAATGTAACGATAATAACGACGATGTTAACGAGTGTAACGGCCGGCGGGTTGAGTCGTTAGTTGTTATTAGTTACTATTTTATGTTATTATTTGCGAGTTGGTCCGAATAGCACTTTAACTTCTAACTACTGCGGTAGGTATTATGTTTAATATTTTAAAAAGAAGGCTTCGATAGTTTATCTTTCCGCTCGCCATTTACAGTTTCAGTATTTTGTCGTTTGTTTTAAACAAGATAAATGACCTTTTTTCGTGAATATTTCACAAATCAAACCTCATCACATTTTAATGAGTGTTGGTGATCGAGTCGAACCCAACACGATCGTTTTATAGTTGGTTTAGGCGTAACATTGGAATGCAGTTCAATTGTTCTAACAACTGTTCATACAAAATAAGGCAATACCAGCCAAGGTTACATGTTAAGTTCATCAGAACCCAAAGAAAACCCAAATAGTTAAACCCAATTAAGAAACTTGTAGTTTCTTAATTGGGTTTCGTGAATATTTCACAAATCAAACCTCATCACATTTTAATGAGTGTTGGTGATCGAGTCGAACCCAACACGATCGTTTTATAGTTGGCTTAGGCGTAACATTGGAATGCAGTTCAATTGTTCTAACAACTGTTCATACAAAATGAGGCAATACCAGCCAAGGTTACATGTTAAGTTCAACAGAACCCAAAGAAAACCCAAATAGTTAAACCCAATTAAGAAACTAGTAGTTTCTTAATTGGGTTTAAACCTTAGATTTAAACCCAATTAAGAAATTAGTCGCAAATAAATAAAACAATTAACAAACGAGAACAAAAGTTTTAACTAACTTCCAAGTCAAAACCCAAATAGTCAAACCCAATTAAAAATACCATTTAATGGACGTGTTGGGTTGGGCTTCACTTGAGCTTGCGATTTAAAATCTGGCAGTTCATATCCACTTCAATCAGTTATCCAAGGTTTAAACCCAATTAAGAAACTAGTCGCAAATAAATAAAACAATTAACAAACGAGAATAAAAGTTTTAACTAACTTCCAAGTTAAAACCCAAATAGTCAAACCCAATTAAAAATACCATTTAATAGACGTATTGGGTTGGGCTTCACTTGCGCTTGCGATTTAAAATCGGGCAGTTCACATCCAATTCAATCAGTTATCCAAGGTTTAAACCCAATTAAGAAACTAGTCGCAAATGAATAAAACAATTAATAAACGAGAATAAAAGTTTTAACTAACTTCCAAGTCAAAATCCAAATAGTCAAACCCAATTAAAAATACCGTTTAATGGACGTGTTGGGTTGGGCTTCACTTGCGCTTGCGATTTAAAATCTGGCAGTTCATATCCACTTCAATCAGTTATCCAAGGTTTAAACCCAATTAAGAAACTAGTCGCAAATAAATAAAACAATTAATAAACGAGAACAAAAGTTTTAACTAACTTCCAAGTCAAAACCCAAATAGTCAAACCCAATTGAAAATACCATTTAATGGACGTATTGGGTTGGGCTTCACTTGCACTTGCGATTTAAAATCGGGCAGTTCATATCCAATTCAATCAGCCAAGCACTTATCGGTGCATTTCGACCCAAACCACCATCATTTTTTGGAATTTATCAAAATTTGATTTCTGATACGTCTGTATGTCACAAGATAATGATCGTAAACATGGAATTTTACGGCATGAAAGCCAGCGCTATGTAAAAACAAACAACGCTTTTAAATATATCTACAAATCGAACATAAAGCAAATACATATGAAAACGTCACGATAGGACGAACTCAATTTATCAATTTTAAAATTCAACGCGATAAATTTGTAATCGATGCGAACGGATATCAGATATTTTTGCAGCGCCAAACGGACGTTGTGTACCACCTGACGCGCCGCCACTGTTTGCACATTAATAAAAATTTACGACACGAACAAAAATATCTCTGTCCATTATTTAATATTCAATCATCAATTTAACAATATTTTCAACTGTCTCTTCACAGAAAGGGCTTTTATATATACAGGTCATTCTGAAATAGGTAACACTATTTTAAAAGGTGATAGCTGATCTTTCCCCAAACTCAAATCCGCGAAAACGACGGTTCTATCTTCAGTTTAAATTTTCGGAAAATGTTATTTTTTATATGAACATTTGGTTCTGAATACTGTCCCGTGGCCATTTTCATCTTCGTTGTATTGTAGCTTCCTTTGGCGGGAACAACTTGTTTCTAGATTTACGCCGCAATATAATACCCAGTGTTTGTTCATTTCGAAGAGTCCTTGTTCTTTCTTCTTAATTCCAGTAATAGCGAGTATATCAAGCTCTTATTCTTCAAATTCCTCTATTAGTTCCTGTTTTTCCCATTCAAGCTTCTTACATTCAAAGTACTCATTCTTAATATGTAGTTTTCCGTTACTTTTCTTTCTTTCCTTCCTTTTCTTTTACCGGTGTCTTTTCCTTATTTCCATTTCATTTCATATCCTTATCCATTATCGCAATTTATTCGTTACAATGAATCCATCCTTTTTGACTAAAGCCATAGGCGGAAAAAAGAGAAGAGGAAAACCAAAGGAAAGGTGGAGGAACGAAGTGGAGGAGGACCTAAGGAGACTAAATGTTGCAAACTGGAAAAGGAAAGCAGGAGATAGAAAGAAATGGGTAGAAATAGTAAACCAAATGGGCCTTCAAGGCCCGTAGGGCTATTTATTATTATTATTGTGAATCCATCCTTAATTTTCCTAGTTTTTAGCCTTCGCCCTTCGCTACTAGTTCCTCCTCCCAGTTCCTGCATGTTTTCTTCTAGCTTCGCTGTAATCTTATTCCAGACACATTCACGTTACTCTGTTTGCAGCTTGCGGTATCTTTAATTATTTTCTCCATTATCTTTTTTTTCACTTGCTCTATTTGCCATTCTTCCTTTCCTCCTCTTTTCCTTCAATTCTTCTATACGGCTATTCAAGGTTCTGATTTAATTTTTTTTTTAATATTTTATGTTCTTTCTTTGTCAGTTCATTTTCTTTCTTTTTTAATTTTCTTTTTTTAATTTTCCTTTTTTAATTTATGCATATTCTCTACGCAATTAATCTGCATTTCTCCGCTGACATTTATTTTTATAATTAGATTTTCTATTATAAGTAGATTAATGGTTATGATAGAAAATCTATCATGTTATCTTCATTCGTATTTGATCCTCCTTTACTTGGTGTTCTTTGGTCTATTATTATTTTTTTTAAGTGTCTATGTAAATCCTCTTCGCTCCTTCTTTTCCCCTCATTCGTAGTATATTCATCTGAATCCGTCGCTGTCTTCTCATTTTACTCATATTTACAGAGATCGATTTATTAATGCTACAAGCAATTTTTTCCGTCAGTTGCCATTTATTTCACCACTTCCGGGTCTGCATTAACTGTTCCACTTGCCTTTCCTATTTGGATTCTTTTGCTTCGCAAGTTCTTCAATTTTCAATTCTCGGTGTCTGTGTTTTCTTACTCGTCGTTCTCCGTTTTCTTCATAAATTTTGTTTGTCTTTGATCACATATTTCTTCCCAATTTTCCTTTTCTGCCAATATTTCTTCTGTTTTAACTTTAAGTTACTTGTCTTTGGTGCCTTTCTTCGTTTTTTCTCCGACCAACTTTATTCCAAAATGCTCTGTTGTTAATCCTATGATTTAGATTCAGTTCTTTTTTTAATTTTTTCTTTGATTAATTCTTGTGTTCAATTTGGTTTTTATTCATAAACGAAAATTTCGAAAATTTATCCATCTCGCAGTGAACTATCAAATGATCATTACAGAAATGAACGAAAAAAATTAAAAAAAAAAAAATAGAAAATGAATAGAAAAATAAATTAGCAATAACATTTTTTTACCAAATATGAAACTTTTCAAATTAAGCAATAGTGACCCCCACGTTGGGCGCCAAAATAATTATACCGGGTGTGCCAACTATCTGGGGTCGGTCTATTATGTCTTACCTATTCACTTTATTAAAAAATGTTTCAAGTAAAAGTTGTTTGAAGTCAAGTACTCTACACCAAAAAATTATTCTGAAATATACAAGGTGTTTAGTTTTGCCTCTACGTTATACAACTTTGTTATTTTAAATGGAACATCCTATATATCGTCGCATTTTCAGATTCCCCGGAACAAAATAGAGAAAGTTTGTACTACAGACTCCATACTAAAATTGAGCGGTTTTCGAGATATTCCACTTTTAGTTAAAAAAAATTAATTTAGGTAGTTCTCTTTAAAAATTAATAATGTTTTTATTAACGACGATTTTGTAACGATTCGTTGG
>JAFFZR010017290.1:0-12476 GCA_018397195.1 Lethrus apterus | reverse complement strand
TAAAAATACGCTAAAAATTTCCGACTTTTTCCGTGGATTTTCCAAAAATTTTCTTTCATACAAACCTTGTCCTGACAATTACGAACACAACAAAAAAAAAATCAGCCAAATCGGTCGAGCCGTTCTCAAGTGATGCTCCGTCGGACATTTTGCAAATTCATTTTTATTAATATAGATTAAATCTGGCAACTGAGCGCCATTTATTAACTTTGTCATTGTGATTTGAGTACTTGACTATCTGTTGTAAAATTTAATGATTTTTACAACTTCAGATCATTCTAATTTTTGTTATCACTCGTTGTGAATATTTCTTTTCTTATTTTATGAAATCATTTGTTAAATTAAATTACAACTGGTAATATAATTGTAAGTGAAACCTAGGGTTCTTTTTCTTCCTGGTTTCTCTCTTCTGAATTTTTCTTGACAGAAAGTTTTCGCGTGACTTGAAAATGACGAAAAAACGTTCGTCCAAATAGAGAACCTTCAGCAAAGAAAAATAACTGTAAGTGTTTTAACGGTTCATTGTTATTAATTTTAATTGGCTTTTTGCCTACATTATAAATTAATCAAACTTAAACTTAACTTAAACTCGTTATTAAAACACAGAAACATCTTACCACAAACTTTAAACTCTCCCCCATCTCAGTTACATTCTCCTATTCAGTGTTCCTGCTTCTCTTCTCCCTATAGAAATCGTATTCCCTATACTTTTCTTTCATCGAGTAGTTATTGGCCCTCACGTTGTTTCCACACCTAAACCTTCTTCCTCCCCAGACAACACCACTTTCTCCCTTAATGTTAGAATAATTCATTTATGGTTTAAATAACCCATTTATTATTTTGATTGTTGTGTATTATCTTTATTAGTAATACATCAATATCTAAATACATGGAATATTTGATAGCAAGATGTGGTAGAAGTTGCTTATTGTCGTTAAAGTTGTATATTTGTTTCATATTTCTTTGATTTCAAAAGTTAATTACAACATTACCAATGATATAAGCAAGTTTTAAATTCGACGTTGAAACGAAATTCGACGAATTTCGGAAAACGCAATTAAAGTTTTATTTTCAATACGTGGTAGAAGAGAGACGATTTAGTAGATTTATTCGAACGGACGTTTAAAGAACAGGAGCTCTTTTCAAGAAATTGATTCACTTTTTATGTAATATGATTTTGTTTCAAATTTCTATCGCGGTATTTCCTGATTTTGTAAAATCTTAGTTTTTATGGATTTTATTGTTGAACATTCTTGATAACGTTTACTTAGTGGATAATTTTTAATTTTAATTTAAAATTTTAATTTTCAGTTTCATTCACTCTTACATGTGATGTCAGACATGTTATGGCCTTAGAATTTAATTACATACATTCCTTAAAATCTTTTAATATTTAAGATGTTTCATTTGAAGAATTTTCACTAATTGATTATTAATTTATTAAACAAAACTTATTATTTTAAGGATATATTATAAGAATATTAAAGAAATTGAAACGTTAACTAATATTTGCTGTAAATATGAGATAGATCGAGGATAAATGACGGTATCGTTTCCATTATTAATTTATTTTTTCTGTTATTTTTGCTTATTCAACTATTAATTTTAAAATAATTGCAAACAATTCTAATAAGTTCCTGTTTTACTAAAATTAAATACGGCGAGCTGTTTCCACAAAATTAAAAACATTTTTTTCGAATTCTGGTCACGCTGCGTATTGTTGATATTCTAATAGGTACGTATCTATTTATATGTAAATATTGCCATGTTTCATGTTTTGAATTCATAAATATTTTGCCTTCGCTTTAAATATATTCACTGTCAGAATTTCTAGCACATTTACCGTCTCTGCCTCAATATGTTCTCGGGCAATAAGTTGTCAAGATTTATTTTTTATATTAAATTAATTTAATAAAATTACACTTGTGGTATAGGCATGAATAAATATTATTATTATTATTATTATTATTAATATTATTATTATTATTAAAAATTGACAAAATTGTTTGATTATCAACCAAATTCAGAGAGTTTACTTCTGTTGAGCTGCCAAAACCCAAAAAAAGGAGTATGTAATTTAATTTAAAAAAAATTGACAAAATTGTGGTTTTTAATGTTTTTTTTAATATATGTACAAAAATTTGCCGATAGCCTCAGAATTGAATTCTAAGCAACTTTTTCAAATATCTTTTTGGGATATCATGTCATCTAACCTCACTTTTTACAGATTAGTAGCATATTTTTTCAATTACCCGCCATACTAGCGGTCACGTGACATGAGTCAAAACACAAATAAAAATCATTTTTTAATTAAATATCAAATTATTTATTCACTGTGATATAAAGACAGGAAAAATGCTAACAAACAAATTTCGTAACTTGTAACGACCACGTATTGAAAATAAAAGTTTAATTCCATTTTCTAACACTGAATTAAAACTTGAAAGGATAAGATTATCTTTCAAGAAAAGTTGAATATTTGTTTCATATTTCCACGATTTCAAACATTAATTATAACCGATAATATAAGAAAGTTTTAAATTCAAACACGAAACGAAATTCACGAAATTCGGAAAACGCAATTAAAGTTTTATTATACCTATTTTCAAAATTGTGTGTCATCATTTTCAACAATCTTAATAAAACGTCCAAAAGCTTAAATAAAACATTTTGTTTTATTTTTATTTAACCATCTGGTAATGATACCTCAGGTCAAACCTAATTACAGTCTTTTAGTTGCGGTCACGACTGACATAGTTGTTTCAACTTTTCCAGGTTTTGCTGCAAGGATTAGGATAATGTGGAAAACCTAAATAGGTATCTTAATATAAAGTGTATAATAATAATAGACTTTTGGTTTCAAAACCAAAAGTAAAAAAGTACATAAAATCTGAAAAAGTGTAAGTTAAAATTGGTTTCGATTTCGTCACATAACAGATGCAACAACACAAATATAACAATTATTTTTTACATAGAATAGCGAATTTTTGAAATCACGTGATTACCTAATTGCTGAACACAGTCAGCTCTTATCTCTTATTAGTGTTACGTGTAAAGCCTGAACTTAAGCAAAATATCTAAAATATCACTGCATACGGAAATCACAATTTAAGTTAATAATTAATTATGTCTGCATTTCAATTTATTTCTAAAAATATAAGTTTTCTATTATAAAATACTTCAGACTCTTTTTAAAAATATTTTTCAATAAGAAGCACCAAAGACATGAAACATAAAGTCTTTAAACTGTAATGTATTAACGACCCTCAAAAAATATAAAAAATAGCGATATTCACATCTACTAAAACTTTTACTGAGAAAATATCAGGCAAGATTCCAATGTGATAGGAAATATTACGATAAAAAGAACCTATTATGTTCAGAAATGGACCTAAAACGTAAAGACTAAATAAACAAGATACGGCAAGGATGCTTTATTTACTTCAGCGACATGTTCGGAAATGTGATGGGAAATTTTCCGGTTGAAAGTCGATTATCGAGCTGACGTGAAGGCATAAAAAGTAAAACTTTGAAAAAATGTCGATATATAAAGAAGACTGTAAACTGAGACAAGAATTTATTTTGTATTTATGGTAAAAAGTACAATATTTCCATAGAAAGTATAATTCTATTAATTGCATTTACACAAAACTTAAAATATGCTTTATTTCTTACCAAAAATCCATCAAGTTTGAAACATCCACTAATAAGAATTTTATTCTACTAGTAAGTAGATGATAGAGATTGATTGAGATTACAAAATATTTTTAATGTAATATAGCGTGTATCAAATTACATTTATAATTTTCCACGAAATGAGAATTAAATATCGAATTATAAAATTATTATTATTAAGTTTGTATTTACCTTTTATTTGTACACATTCACTAATTCATTTTAAACTAACCTATTCATGCAACATAAAACTCAGTTTATGAAATTTTCGTAGTGTCGTTTATATTCAGAAACGTCACCAATTGCAAATAAAACAATTTTCAAACTGAAATATCTGAATGCCGACTGCGACACAATGTAAAGTTATTGCACATTTTCGCATAACTTCTAAATATTTTAATGGGTCCCTGTACCTCCGAACCAGAGATTTCAACTTTTTTGCTGCGCGAACAAAAAATATGAAATATTGAACAATCCGCCTACACTATGCCTACCAATGAATATAAAACATTTTATTTCAAATATTATGAATTATGACTATTATGAGATAAAATACGTTTTGCTTGAAATATTTCGTTAGGAAAACTGATTATAAAAAATATAAATAACTCCTCGTCATGAAGTTAATAAATAAATCACATGTTATTTTGTTATATAATTTAAATAAATATTGTTGTTATGTTTTATTCTGAATGAAATTTTTAGGATATTGTAAGGCACATATTTGTTTTGTGGAATTTCTATATTGTCGTTTACTATTTAATTAATTTAATTTGTTTGTTGGCATTCTTCCTATCATCAAACCACAGATCGAATGAAGAGTCTCAAAATAGTACGGGACAGATTTCTAAGAAGTATTCAGGGAAAAAAACAGGATGGACATAATAAGGAACCAGATATACAGAGACCAAATACAAATGGTTGCCATAAAAAAGAACATACAACAAAATCCATTAAGATGGTTTAGCAAGGAACTTTGCAAGAAAACATAGAGGAAGGCCAAGAAGAACGTGGGAAAATGAAGTAAGAGATGCGGCCGATGAAGGAGGCTTGAACTGGTTAGAAACAAGAGGCACAGAAAAAAAATTCAGGGAATTTTGGAGCCACATCTTAGAAACTGTAACTCCTCAAGAACCTTACATCGCAGGGTAGGAAGGTTAATGATTAAAGAAGAAAGAAAAAATAATCTTTATTTGTACCTATAATACTGATAACGTAGTTTTAACTTCAAAAGCAAATTTTTACAAATTCGTCAAAAAAACTCACTTGACGGTCTTGTATTAAAATTAAAACAAAAATAAAACCTTTCAAACATCGAAGGCGAATTCCGTTCTTGTTCACATACTTTTGTACATTCATCACCGTTATTTGCGTCTACAATCGGAATAAATGGCGCTGTCACCAAATCAATCCAATATTGTACAAAAGCAATTCAAATTGACACGTTGATTGTACACATTATTTATAGTTGACGGTCCATTAATGCCGGATCTTCTCGTTTGTAAAAGCAATACTGACTTTGTAATATATTATCGTGTGATCGCCTTGAAGGTAAAGCTGAAAATTATATACCAAAATGCTAAAATATGTATTAAGCTAATATATTTAAAACAGGAATCAAGAATCTTTTCGAAATAAATTAAAATTAAAATATCTTGATTGTGAATGCTTGGAAATGGACTCATCGTATTTAGCGTCCAACCAATAAAACACTTCAAATGTATTAAAATATATAAATATGTGTTCCGACATCTTTATAACGTAGTATTCTTTTTATAACAAAACAAACTAATGCTTAGTTTCCGTAGTAAAATTTGTTTTACAACTGGATGGATCGGCGATAAAAGAACAGTTCTGTCTAGTTGATGAAACAAATTTAACGATGTATAAAATCCTAATGCGTTCCTCGAACGATTTTTACATATCAGCGCATACTAAACCTTAATAAAAGCAAGAAAACGATAATAAATATAATAATATATAAAACACAAGACAAGCTAATTGTAATAATAATAATGCTATTAAACATAATAAACAAGATAAACACGAAAGGGGATAATATTACCGACATGGAAGAAAGAGAGCACAGAGGAATATAGGGGGATAACGGTGATGGAGACAGCTTATAAAATCGCAAACGTTGGGTGACAGACTGAAGAAGAATGTAGAAGACAAAAGACTAATACCGGAAGGACAGAATGGATTCGGAAGAGGAAGAGGCACAAGGGACAATGTGTACACTCAATTATTTTGCAGGAAGAGATGTGATGGAAAAAGGGGGTAAAATATATACAATTTGTTGATTTAAAAGCAGCTTTTACACAGTGGACAGGAAAACAATGGGGGAGGTAATGAGAAGAAGAGGGATGGATCGGGGTTTAATAGTCGAGAAAGAATTCAGAGCATTCAGTGGATTGAGACAAGGATGTCCGTTAAGTACGAGGACGTATTAAAAAGAGGATAGGATGGAGTTGTGAATTTAGGCAGAGGAAGGATATCGTCAATGGCAATCGCAGACGACCTGGTAAAAATTTTTGGAAAGAATTGGTCTGAATTTAAACGTAAATAAATCAAAAGTCATGGTATTCAGGAAAAATTTTTATATTGTTCTCTCGTGTCCGTTATTGTGTCGAATATCTTCCGCCTGCCTTTCATTCGCACAAACTACCTTTTATTCGATTTTTATAACATTCAATATGTAGTTTACGTGTAGATATCCTTTTCTGGCAAGAAATTAATAGATTGAAAGGTGAAGCCTAAAATGAACAACAGGTTTCTCAGAAATAAGTCGAACAAATAAAAGATTACCTTAAACTAAACATGAAACCGCATAAAAGGTTGTTCGACACTCTCAGACATCTTATGTATCTCACGGGAATGTTATACACATATAATTAATTAAATTCGCTGTTCATCCAGACTTGTTTAACAACATTGAAAACATACGTAGTGTCTTTGTCTAAAGGCCGACAATCCATAGAACGCTACAATCTCCAAACATAACCAGTTGCGACGGGATCGTTGCAAGCAAAGTTCGGCTATGTACGCAGCCTTAGGCAAATTTATAACTTAGATACTTACCCTACAGTGACTATCAGTTTGCTCGGAAGACAGTTAGAATTGCCTTTTATTCGACACCATTTTTACACTGAAATAGTGTTAAATTTTTATCTTTAAAGGCTATGAAAAAAATAATCAATATTTTATAATGAGAAACGAGACAGGAAGTTAGTAATAAAATCGCAATATATTTGATTGTAATCAAACAAAAATTTAATATTATCCTAAGTAATGAATAAAGTGTCTGGTAAAAAAATCACGCAAACACAAATCCTGTTGAAATTTAATTGGATTCACACAAACTTCCGTTTTCCTTTTGGGAGACTAATTATTTTAAAGAACTAACAAACTCGTAATCTGGTGTCTTAGAGGTAATGTCGGTAATGAATATAGTAAAATGTTCACATTAAGGATCTTTGGATAAATTAAAAAGAACACAATTTATCAGGGTAAATAAATCGTCGACTGAGAATAGAATACCCTAACTCATTGTGCAAAAAGTTCGTTGTAGTAAAATCTCGATCCTCTAAATTAAAGTATTTTGCAGAACCTTAATTACTCGAGCTACAATGAACTCGATGGCGTTCCACGCGGAGATTACTTACATCGAAAATTGGATATTGTCGACAATAAAACATAATTAAAGTTAGTTAATTTCTGAAAACATATTTTCACAACATCCGTTATAAGGATTAAGAAATTTCAAAATGTAATAATTTTTAAAATGCAGTTTTAGTTTGGAGAACCGAATTAATCTTTAGGAACATAATTAAAAAACTTTCAGATTAAATTAATTATCGAAAATACCCTTTATTACATCGTTAAAGGTAATTCTCTTTATTATTTCGGAACTTTGTGATGAATATTTTTTGGTTTTCTTATTTTTTGTAAAAGAAATCGTAGAATTGTGCATAATTCGTTGTAGAAGACTTGAATTTAATTCTAGTTTCGTTCATTCGTGCTACATTTCAATAGTACACATTTCAATTAATTTAATCTTGATTTATACTATACAACGGTGGGTAACCCCCGGCCCGCGGGCCAGCTACGACCCGCGAAAAGTTTCTATCCGGCCAGCGAGATCTTTAGAAGAAATTATAAATAAATATTTTTTATTGTAATTCTTTTAGTTTGAATAGATTATAAACGCACATAGCAACATGTATGTCATACTCAACTAAAAGAATTACAATGAAAAATATTTATTTCATATTTGTAGACTAAAAATTTATAGGTCACAGGAAGGTGTCAATTAACTACTACGACCCGCGGAAAAAAACGTAAAATGTATTCTGGCCCATGTTATAAAAAAGGTTGCCCACCTCTGACAGGGTGGGATTAAAGTATGGAATATTTAAAAAATGCGAACTCAAACGATTTTTTAAAAAACGCTGAAACAGGTCGATATTAGATTTTAAAAATACACATTAATACGAGTAATTCACTTTCCGACTTTCATTTGTTTTGTAGTTATGACGTCATCACAAAAAAATAAATGACAACATAAATTTTTTTTGTGGAATCCGATATGATTTTTCTACCCTTTATGACTGAGCAAAAAAATCATAAAATTGTACTAAAAAAATTCTGAGAAAAATCGATCTGAAAATTTAATGTTTATATTATCCTAGATAACAAATAATTCAGACCATGAACGATACGTAACTTTCTTGTTGAAGTACCTTTTGTTTTTATCTTAATATCATAAAACCTTTGTAGCGTATTGAACAATCAAGATACCACGATAATAATAGTAATAATAATGTTCAGCTCGATTTTTCTCAGAATTTTGCACATCATAGAGGGTAGAAAAATCACTATCGGATTCCACTAAAAAAAATGTATGTCGTCATTTAATTTTTTTTTGTTATGACGTCATAACTACAAAACAAATGAAAGTCGGAAGGTGAATCGCACATATTAATGTGTATTTTTAAAAAATAAAAATCTACCTGTTTCAGCGTTTAAAAAAAAACCGGTTGATTTCGCTTTTTTTAAATATTCCATACTTTAATCACACCCAACAAAAAATCGATCTGAAAATTTATCAGATCGATTTTTTTCAGAATTTTTTTAGTGCAGCCTTAAGATTTTTTTGAAAGGCCATAAAGGGTAGACAAATCATCCGGATTCCACTAAAAAAATGTATGTTGTCATTTAATTTTTTTTGTGATGACGTCGTAACTACAAAACAAATGAAAGTCGGCATGTGAATCGCACATATTAATGTGTATTTTTAAAAATTAAAATCGACCTGTTTCAGCGTTTTTTAAAACACCGGCTGCGTTCGCTTTTTTTTAAATTATCCTTACTTTAATCGACACTGCATGTTAATTTCTCCAGAACAAATTGGCCATTTATCTTAATATGTACTAATTTAAAATATATGTAAACCCTGTTTGATAATACGTTTGTAAGTTTGTAAGAAATGTTGGTTAAATGATTTAAATATTGCTATACTACGTTCGTAAATTCGGAGAAGTAAATTAAAATTGCGAGACAGGTTTACAAAGTATTGTCAACCAGATTTCCGGTATTTAATATTTACATGTATGACAGCTGACAGGTGTCGATTTTAAAATATTTAAAAAGTCATTTATTGTTTATTAACAATATAAATTGCTCAATAAACTTAGGTTAAACAAGATTTTAGTTTCTTCAAATTATTTGATTGATAAATAGTAGTAAATAGTTACTAACAAACAAACAAAATATGTTTAGAAATTAAAAATTTATTACATTTTTCTCCTTTAAAAGTGATTGCAGATATTCAAAAGAAAGCGCGTGTTTTATTAACATTTTTTTAATGAAAGACAGGAGAAATAACAAAAGTAGAATTGGACGTCTAAATAATACGATCAGTGTTGGCCAACTAACGGTTAAGTTCGAAAATTTTTCCAGTTTTCTGGATTCACTCCTCCGAATTTACGAACATAGTATAGTCGATTTTATATTGTAACATATTGTTCCTTAAAATATTATTTGATGCGCCTGGATTTTAGATGGAAATAAAGCAAACTCGCTTGTAATATGGCAATAAAATTGTCAGTTGTTGAATTCGATTTGTTTTTTTTTTTTAAATGAATAGTACGTAGTGCTTGTGTTCGCTAAAGTACACAATGGTCAGTGAAATAATTGAAACGTATCAATGTCATTTGCAACAAAAATATAAAATATTTCAATAGAGTGTTTTAAAATGTTTTAAAATTTGATTTGTTTTATTGCTAAAGTATTTCATAAGCTTCAAAACAAAACAGTCTAACAGTCTAGGATATCAGTAAATATTTGAATATTTATCATTGTTGAAAATCATGACTTCTAAATGTGACTATGTGTCTAAGTGTTCCAAAATTAAACAAACGCATTGATACGCACACGTAGATTTCGTAATTGTCAAATCCTCTAGGAATAATCGACAAGCTTTTAAGTTAACGTCAATTTAGTAGAAATTTTGTATATCTCTTACTTAACGATCTAAATTGGGGTATTCGTAGTTTTAGTATCCCGATGAGAGAAGATAAAGTATATATTAATATAAAATTCTTATTCCTGTGAGAGTATATAAAGTATATATTAATATAAAATTCTTTTATTTTGTGTGTATTAACGTGTATTTCCACAGTCTAATAATTGTCTACAAAATGATTCGTATTTTAAGAATGAAAATGCTATAAATATATCCAGATTTGTTTATTTATCCTTTTAGCTTTAAACTTATATAATCTGGTATACTTACTGTAATTAAAATGCTCTTTATTATTAACTTCGTGTTTAATATATATTTTAATACAATTGCCTTTTGTGACTACATACATATTTACGTAACGTCACTTTCCTAAGAAAGTTTAAATGTTAAGTATACATTTTCCATAATCTTCGTTAATTAACGTAGATTTTTGGACGCGCAATAAAGTTTAATATTAACGAGCTAGTTTGTTAAGTACCGTTGATAAATCTACGAAAACATGAAAATTTCATTGTTAGTGTAATACCACATCAACAGAGAAAATTAAGTTTGCGAAGTTTTGAAAAGTACTATACTATATGAGCTTTCGTACTAATACCTCCATTATTATCAAAGATATGTCTAATTAAAAACAGTATCATAAATCCAGATTACTTATAATTACAGTGACCATACGTCCTTTATTTAAGTGGACAGTCCTTTATTTCACTGCCCTGTCCTCTAACTTTATTTATTTTCTAAAATAGGCGTTTTGTCCTATATTTTGTAAAGTCGACGCAAAGTTTAAAAAAAATCTCAATTTGCGAAACATCCATACTTGTAAAGGAATTAAAGCTAAAGTTAGTTGAAAGAAAAAATGAGGGGTTTCTTCCTGTTGTTATTAAAAAAGCGATTTTAGCGTTAGAAAAATCAGAAAAAATACAAGCCAAAAAATTCAGTGATGCTGTGTACACATTTTATCAAATGTCAATAGAGGTGTTTGAATGGGTCACATTACGCGAAATTCATTTGTGGGCGAAGGTAGAGGAAAGCTATATTTTTATTTCGAATCATTAAATAAATAATAATTAATAAATATACTCGACGGTGAATTATTTTATGAAGTTTCGTGTGTAAAAAAAATACGTCACAAACGAAAAGATCGACGAATGGCGACAGAATACGAAGCCCTGCCATCAAAGGTGGGTTGAGATTTTTGAACATTTTACAGCAAAAGAAATTGCTTTCAAAAACATTTGTAAAGTCATAGAATTTTCTTTATGTCTCCCTGGATCTAATGCCCCTGTCGAACGAATATTTTCATTGGTGAATAATATGTGGAAGAATGAAAAAAAAAACAGTTAAAAGTAAGCACATTAGAAGCATGTATTTCCGTCAAATACAGCTTTCAAATGAACTGTATAGAATTTTATGACTTTTTAAAGCGTGGACTAAAGGTGCAATAATTAAGATTGTTTAAAATTTTAATATATGCATTGTTGTTTGCTACTATTTCGTAATAAATCTTATAAACTTATAAATTTTATAAGGTACTTTTTATTTTCTTCGATATGTCCTTTATTTTCACAAAAAAATATGGTCACCGTACTTATAATGTATACGTAATTACTTTTAAGCATATAAGGTGATTGTAACTAATCTTTTGATCAAGAAATAAACATATTGAACTAGATTTATAAAAACATGTGATATTGAGTTATTATTTAAAAGCATGCTTGCATGAAAAATGTATTGAATATTTGAATACGTAGGTTTTTTATTTGATTTAAAATTTTTCGCTGCTGCGAGTTGTAATTGCTGGTAATTAATATTTACAAAAGCAAAGAAATAGCTATTCAAAAAAAGTGTCAAACACATTTCAATATGTCACGTAAAGCGATAGATAATACATTAATTAAAACAAGGTATGTAGTTAGTAATATTTGTTCTAGTTCGATCGGCTGTTATTAATATTTTCGTACTTACGTACGTACGTTATAAATAATTTTAAGTTTCTATACAGGTGTCCCACGTTAGACGCGGTGCTTCATACCTCATTAATGGTTAGGTTACGAAGGAAGTTCATAAAACAAAATTTATTCAGATTCATATGTACAATGTGCCAAAATTATTTTCAACTCTACAGGGTGTTCTGTTTTTACGATACGGTATCTTACTTTGTTATTTTAAATGGAACACCCTATATATTATTTAATATTCGTGTAGAATGTAAAATTTTAATGTAAGTTTGTTCAATACTTCCTATACTTAAAGTTGATAGTTTTCGAAATATTTG
>JAFFZR010017287.1:0-12519 GCA_018397195.1 Lethrus apterus | reverse complement strand
GTTCTGAGAGCTCTACGCTGAAGGCCGAAGATACGCGACATTTTAGACGCGATAACAAACCATACAATAGGTGCGAGTTTATAAGGGTGTGGTATGCCATTATACGTATATGGAGACCCACCACGTGAGCTAAACTCCTTAACACAAAAATGCCTTTAGATAACTTACCAGCCATGTAGTTAATATGTGCCCCCCAATTTAGATGGGGGTCTAAATATAGGAATTTAACAGAGTCGGGGTTATGGGAATCTACATTTCTAGTCGTAAAGGTCATCCTTATTTATTTGTCAGAATTTAAAGAGAGTTGATTTCACGAAAACCATCTGTTTGCTTCCTCGACTGCCGTTTGAATCTGCGTCTGACTCTCTTGATAATTAATATTTGACACCGATAGTGTTGTGTCATCGGCGAACAATGTTAAGTTGGCCGACGGAACTGAGTTAACAAGGTCATTCACATATAACAAGAATAATATCGGTCCCAGTACTGACCCTTGGGGGACCCCGTTCTTTATAATCTCTAGAGTCGAGTTCTTGTTTCCAACTAGCGTATATTGCTTTCGGTTAGTTAGAAAAGAATCGATTAGTTGACAGCTATTCATACTAAAATTAAGGTGGTTTAATTTGTGCACTAGTTTAACACGAGAAACACAATCGAAAGCTTTTTGCAGATCACAAAACGCTACCGACACAAACTCCCCGGATTCATGACCCTCAATAATGTGTTCTAATAGTTGTTTTATTGCATCTGTAGTTGACTTCCCCTTCCTGAATCCAAACTGATTAGCAGAAAACAAGTTCTTGGATTCGAAATGGTTTACGATTTGCGTCTTTAGTATAATCTCGATAATCTTAGATACAATAGGTACCAAAGATATTGGTCTAAAATTAAAATATAAAATACAGTGGTTGATCCCTTCTTGTGTATCTGTATTACCTTTGACACTTTGAGAATATTCGGGAAACACCCGGTAACACCAGGTAACACCCATTGATTAATTTTGTTAGAAGTACTATTAAGAAGTTTTTTGAACGCTTAATTAAACTGGCCGTTACACCAAAATAATCGGAGCTATTTTTAGTTTTTAAAGTGTTAATGATATTACGCAAATCAATGTAACTAATTTCCTCAAACTTAAAGTATGGATAACTTGTATCGTTAGGGAAGGACTCGATACAAGGAATTTAAATTTAAATGTTTTAGGTCATTATTAAACAATTACTTGTTTTGTTTTCATTTATTTACATGAATTTCCATAGCCTACTCTATTATGCAAAATAAAATTTTAAGGGAATTAATACATTTTCCAAAATAACTCTGAAACTAAGACGTTTAGTTATAGGGAAGTAAATACATACTGTCCCTAATTTCGAGCGAGCAATGTAAAAATAATAAGATATTGATATTTTCTGGATTGAAAGTTTGACATTGTTTTCTGAACACCCTGTATTATTTCGTGAAGTTTATAATACCGCAGTATACTTTCCAAAACAATTAACTAAAATTTTTAATTTGTGCATACATTCATATTTTGGGAATGTTGTTATGAATAATAAATAGCCTGCAGATATTTCGTGAAGGGCTAATTTTAGAGGGGAAATTTATTAGACAAACTCGCCTTAAAATTACCGCGGGAATACGAATCAATCATAAAAAATGGGGTGTTTCATTTAAAATAAAGAAGTTGATATCCATTTCCGGTATAACCGGAAGAAGAAAAAATTCGAAACTATTTTAAACTAATATTTGCAAATTTTCAAAACTTAACTCTTATTAGTTTTCTATATTCTTCTAACGAAAACTCGTCGCGACATATCCTGTATATTGCATGTTATGTTGGTGTATTTATTATTGAAATATAGTAAATATTTATGGGGAAATATTAATGGCACGACATAATAGAATTTTCGAACGACAGGAAATCAACCGAATAAAATAACAAATTAACGATATCCTTCGCACGACAAAAAAAGTCCATTCTACAACTGTCGTTCAGTAAACGGTAAAAAGATTTTTTGAACGCCGGTATTTTTAAATTGTCTACCTACTGAAATTGTGAAAAATTGGAATGAAATTTAAATAGGTATTTACGCATCTCGGCAATGTAAAGTTTCGCGCTAATTGTATGCTATGGTTTTAGCCTCTTCAATGTAGCTTTGCCTAAAGATAAATGTTAATGGTGAGAAATAAACTATAACTCAGTTGATGTTTTGCCGTTCGATTGTTTTATTTTGACGTATCAGTTCAGATTTTGTCGTGGCCAAGTTTGGCTTATCGGGCAATATACAGGTTGATTTTTTGAAAACGATCCGCCTGAGATATTTCAGAAACCAAAAGGAAATTAAAAATTTCCGAAAACAGGTCCACTTATATGTCAAGGGAGAAACGGTTTGACCTATGATTCACAGTTTTGACGTTTACCCCTGCGCCCCCACGAATACCTTCCCAAAAATTTTAAATGGAATGACCCATTGCGTGGCGATTAGTTGGAGATTAGTTGCTTAAAAAATACTGAAACAGGTGAAGTTTCTTTGCAAGGACACATGTTTTGCCCCAAAATTTTGAAATAGCAAGGGGTATCTACTCGGTTTGGAGCATTTCGCTTTTTGTTAGTTACAGACCCGGTAAAAAAATGAAAAATTTCAATAACTCGGGAAGTAATGATCAGAATTCAAACACATCTGCAAAGCCCATCGATTGCTCTTTCATTTGAGATGGGTCATTCCATTTAAAATTTTTGGGGAGGTATTCGTGTGGGCGCAGGGGTAAACGTCAAAAGTGTGAATCATAGGTCAAACCGTTTCCCCCTTGACATATAAGTGGACCTGTTTTCGGGAATTTTTAATTTCCTTTCGGTTTCTGAAATATCTCAGGCGGATCGTTTTAAAAAAATCACGCTGTATATTTCTGACGGGCAATCTACCTTTTTTTCTGTGTAAAATATTTTTCTGTCTCGTGATTAATTGAATGTCGGGTAAAACATTTTTAGCTTGTTCTTTACGTTTTAGTGGCGCTCAGAAAATCTTTTCTCCTGTGAATTTGACTTTTTTTTGGGGCTGTTAAATCCAACCCAATGTTTATTACTAGACATATACTTACCGTTTCAAATTTAAATGCAATTAATGGTCTAACCAAATCAAACCAGTTTGTTAGTTTCTTTCCTATTAAGTCTGGCAATATAACCATTAATGAATTGCCTATACTACGTACTACCATATCTGAACTGAAAAAAATAATTATTATAAAACAATTTTTCATATAAAATTAAACAATTTTCCAATAAACATTAAATATTTTCTTTATTCTCATAAAATATTGAAAATCAAAAGATTTTTTTACATTAATTTCCTCTTACCTAAATAATAAATTATTTAATAACCGCAAACGACTTTTCTCAATTTAAAAAGTAATAAGAAGTAATAAACTCACAAAATTTACCGGACATTAGATTTTTGTATGGCGAGTTCCATACAGTAGATCATCTGGAACAGGCACTACTGCATGAATGGGAGACGATACCCCAGGATACGATTGCTAATTTATTAGCAACTATGCTACGACGACTGAGAGCTGTGCAAGCTCGAGGAGGAAATACTCTATATTCAGGTTTTTTGCACTTTTCTTAATCTTCTGTTTCCTGGTTTTGTAATTTGTTTTGTAACAAATGTTGATGATTAAACACTTGAACATTCTTTCTTTGAATTGTTTACGTATGTGTATCGATATGAAATCAATGTACAGACCGTTTTCGCTAAGGTACGGGACAAAAATTTAATGTCCGGTTAATTTTGCGGTTAAGTTTCTCTATCTTTTGTTTTATAATTTTATTAATTCGCATGGTTTATGTATGACATTTTTGTTTCCAGTTATCATCGGCTTCCTTTCTCCGTTTTTCATTCGCTTCCCGCATTCATGCTTTTCAAATCCATCATAACATTTTACTATCTTTCCTTACCTCTGCCACATAAACGAAGAGTCATACTATGGTATATCCCCAATCATTCAAACCCATTGATAATTGTTACTAAAACCTACTAGTTTCCCTTTACATTTTTCATTCTGCATCAAAAATATTTGCTTCTGACTTGCTCGGACTTGAAAAGATAATTTCATCAATATTATACTACAATAATTGTTTACTAATCTCTCTTCTTACATATGGATTCCTTTCTGAAATAATTGCTCACACCATTATATACAGAGTGTTCATAAATAAATCATGCAAATTAAATTTGCTAAAATTTATTCCCTAATAAACCATATTGAAATAATTTAAACATTATATCATTAAGTAGAATTTTATGTTCGTGTTCTGTGTCATTCTTATTGTTTATAATTTACACTGATAAGTTTAAAATGAAACTAGCAGGTACAAGATGAGTAACCAAACCAAAGTTGGCAGAAATGGTTTTCCTTCTTCAGTTACTCGTTAGTTATTTCATTTTATGTACAAATTAAAAGGGTTGCAAATAAGCTTATGATCTTTATACATTTACGATTTTGTTTGTATCTTGATTATATAAACAAACATTTGCTTAAATTTAACTATTTTAAGTTACCGGATATCCGACAAATTCCTATCATTCATCGATAGCTTAGTTAATATTAAAGATAGAAAAAAGAAATTAATTACGAAATCGTTTGGCAATTAGTCGCTATATTTTGTTATTTATGTACAGCGCCATACTTCATATTTCGTAAATTAGTATGCCCCCATTATTTAGTACATTTCATTTTAGGTGTAGGGTCATTAAGTCTTGTAGTTAGAAAATAAACTTTTAAAAAATCTCTTTAAGTCACATATACAAACTGAATCAGTCGCATAATAATTTCTTATTTTATCAATGACGTTATAAAACCTAAAATTTAAACGTATCTATTGATTTAAGCAAAAAGAAACATACTTAATAACTACATTGTAGTCACTACAACTTAATTGAATAATAAATATTTACCACAAACATTCAAATTAAATTTTCAAAATATGTATCGGCTTCGTAACCTGAATTTATCGGTTTTATGACAAGAAAAAATAATTTAGTTTAATGATGTCGCCATGTTTAATAATGCTTACCCAAATACTATACAAAATGGAAATATTTCAAATAAAACTGATGCACTAATTGGCAGATGTTTTTCTTCCCGCGTCATTGCTAACGAAGCCAATGTAAAGGCTCTATTATCAAATGTCAACTGAAATGTCACATGCACCATATCGAATAATAATTCTTCCCTAACTAATTCAATTTTCATTTCTTTATTGTAGAAGTGTCTTGCCACCTGAAACACAAAAATAAATACCACAAAAAAATGGCAAGGTAAAATTAATTTATGAATAGTATTTACATACAGTAATAAATCTGTGATGTGAATTTACAATGTTCTCCACTAAGACTGGAACCCTAGTCCTTGAGAAGTCACAAAAGTCTACATACACCTAAATGTGCAACATTAAAACATTTAAAAACCAAAGCAAGTTTGACTTTTGCACGTATAGAAAACTATTTCTTTATATTTATGGATATAATTCACAAAAAGAAAATTTAAATCAAGTAAATGTCATGCGTTTAACACAAAAACTAACTTAGATCGTTTTTATTTAGTGTTAATCTTACATAAAGTTGCTGCTTAATTACAAAAGAGGCGAACTTTTATATAACTTATATATTTTGAAAAATAGTACCAAAAATTATGGACAGAAAAGAAATTTCGGTGGACATTCGTAATTTAATTGTTAAATTGCGGAATGAGGGAAAATCCTATGGTGAAATAGCAAATACTGTTGGTAAGACTCGTGCAACTATACAAACACGGCCTTTATGTCCACGTAGCAGACGACTCCCGATGTTGCGACTCCCACCGGTAGGTGGAGTTGCACATTAAAATGTTACATGCACTGCCGTTTTGGCCACAAAACCACAGGCTCGATTTGTATTGATCACTCACAGCAGCCGTACTTACGACGTGTTTATCGCCCAGAAACTAACGTTACTCTGCGGAGGTGAGCGTTTAATGCAATGTCGAGCGTGTGTATCAAATCTTATTTATACAAAGAGTTAAAAAAACTTCAATTTGAATGGATGTGTAATTAATAAACCACGATCTGGTCTTCCTAGAATGAACGGGATGTCCGAACAATTTTGAAGAAAGTGAAAACTAATCCAAGAATAAGAATCTCAACAAATTACCCATAAAGCCTTACATGCGGAAACAGTGCGCAGAGTGTTGCGATTTAATGGACGAGTTCCTCGAAGGAAACTGTTGATTTCCCAACAAAATAGACAGAAAAGGCTTGATTTTGCTAACAAGTACATTGAAAATGATTTTGAATTTTGGAAAACTGTCCTGTTCACAGACGAAAGTGAGTACAATATTTTGGGATCTGACGGTAGAGGTAGAGGAGATGAAAACTGAAAATTTGCGGACAACTATAAAACATGGTGGAGGGTCTATGGCGGCGTCTGGAGTAGGAAATTTAATTTTTATTGGCGGTATCATGGATCACGTACAATATCTTAGGATACTTCAAGAAAATTTGAATGCATCAGCTGAACGCTTAGGACTTGGAAATAGATGGGTCTTCCAGCAAGACAACGACTCTAAACATATTGCGCATATTGTTAGTGAATGGGTACTCTATAATGTACCCAAGCAATTGCATTCACCACCCTAATCGCCTGACCTCAACCCAATTGAGACATTTGGTAGGAGGTAGAACGAAGGGTAAGGAAATACCGGCTAACTAATGAGCAATTTTGCACTTTTGCAAAATTTTGCACTTTCAATGCCAAGACGACTACAGGCAGTTCTAGATTTGCATGGAGGACCTACAAAATATTAATTTATTTTTCTGATTTCGTTTAATTTATTAATTTAAAAGTAGATTTCCTAATAGCTACCGTAAGTAGTCTTCTGTGGCCTTTTATTTTCAGATTATATTTTATTTCTCAGATTTGCAATATCATTTTATGGTTATTTTGTATTGTTATTTCCATTAATAAATTAATAAATATTGTTAGAACACATTGTTAAATAAAATTACATATCTATCAATTGCAGCTTGCAGCAACTTTGCTTGGTATATGTAGACTTTTATGACTAAGGTATACCGGGTGTGCTAATCATTTGGGGTCGGTCTATTATGCCTTACCTATTCACTTTATTAAAAAATGTTTCAAGTAAAAGTTGTTTGGAGTCAAGTACTCTACACCATAAAATTATTCTAAAATATAGAGGATGTTTAGTTTTGCCTGTACGTTATAAAACGTCGTTATTTTAAATAGGACACCTGTATAACGTCGCATTTTCAGATTCCACTTTTAGAAAATATATACATATACAAGTTATATGACGCACCATCCTGTATAGGACAAAGAAAAACTTTATCATTGCTTGCAGTGCAGTGCATTCGTGGAAATGTATTACGTGCATCTCTCGTGTAACGATAGTTTAGTTTTATATTTAGTCTTGAATAAACTTTAGATTTAAGAACATCTATTATGACACATTGTTTTAATTAAGAAATAAATCTTTTTAAAAACAGTCTTACGGAAAATCGAAAGTTAATTGGCGCTGTCGGGTCGAATATGTCAAACGATTATTAGTGAAAATAATCATCGGTTCGTATCAACGATTTATTGGCATCAAGAATCAAGAAACAGTTGTCCTGTTGGAACGAAAAAAGTGGTTCAACAAAACTCTTCAATTGGACATTGAAGAATCCCATCGAGTCGTCACGAAAGTACATCGAGACAGTCGCATGGAGTGGACACTGATTTTACTGTAAGTACCAAATGTCATTTAGAGGTTCCAAAATCTAGAAAGTTCAGAAAATTCTGATTCAGACTCACAACATTTTCAAAAAACAAAAACATGGCTCTTAATCAAGTACCTGTTTTAAAACAAGAGTATCTAAATATGATACCAGATTTTCTTGGTGATACTGAGTTTTTACCACGATTTATTGAAATTTGTGAAAAACTTGTAAATAGGTTTTATAATGCTCAGGACGTGAATGATTTTCAGAATGAATATTTAATGTCGAGTATTTTGTCAAAAATTAAAGGCAAAGCCGCCATCAATATTTCATCNTCAGAAAATTCTGATTCAGACTCACAACATTTTCAAAAAACAAAAACATGGCTCTTAATCAAGTACCTGTTTTAAAACAAGAGTATCTAAATATGATACCAGATTTTCTTGGCGATACTGAGTTATTACCACGATTTATTGAAATTTGTGAAAAACTTGTAAATAGGTTTTATAATGCTCGGGACGTGAATGATTTTCAAAATGAATATTTAATGTCGAGTATTTTGTCAAAAATTAAAGGTAAAGCCGCCATAAATATTTCATCTAGCATGATTAACAATTGGTTCGATTTAAAAAACGCGCTAATTAATAGTTATGCAGATACAAGAGACTGTTATAGTCTTAATATAGAAATGACGGAATTAAAACAAGGCAATGAAACGCCATTTGTATTTTATAATCGTATACAACATTTGTTAAATTTACAAATATCGTATTTAACTACGCACATTGCTCCAAACAAAGCAATCGTTTTAATTGAATATTTTCGCAACTACGCGTTAAGAATATTATTAAATGGTTTAAAGGAACCAATCGATTCGCTTATGCGTACTAAAAACCCGGCAGATTTAAATGTCGCTTTGCATATGCTCACAAATGATTTTCAATGGGAAATCAATCAGCAAAAATTAGATCGAAATAAATTTATGCGAAAACCAAATTTACAAAATAAATCAATGACTAAACCGCAACCTTCTCAAACCAATAATTTTGGACATAATCCTCAGAAACCGAACTTTAATTATAATCAACAAAATCCAAATTACAATAAAAATAAAAATTTTAATAATTCATTTCCAAATCGAGAAAACACAAACGTTTTCAAACCAAATCCTAATCAAACTGTGTCCAAACGAACACCAATGAGTGTTTCAACTCAAAACACATATCGACCGCCGCAATATCAAAATAATAATAACTTCAGACAAAACAGACCAAATTACATAGCAGAAGAATTACACAATATTGACGATAAACCCGTAGATGACTTTCATGTAGAAGAAAACGATTTTAAAGAACAGGAACCCTCAGTCGAACATTTTGAATTTAACTAGTAATAAATAATAATAAAAAGTGAATTACCATATGTAATATTTCCAGATAATAATTTAAAAGTTTTGATAGATACCGGTAGTACAAAATCATTTGCAAAACCTGAAATTACAAAAAATATTTTAAGAATTCAATTAGAAAAGATCCATTTCAAATATTTACCGCGCATGGAACTTCATTCGAACAACACAGTACTTATATACCCTGTTCTAAATTATTTCACACAAAAAAATGTTCCTCGTTAAAATTTCATTTATTTAATTTTCATAATTATTTTGATTGTCTTTTGGATTAGAAATTTAAGAAATTTAAACCCTATTGTCAATTTAAATAAATAAAAGATTATTGATTACCCCAACTTGTGAAATTGAAATGCTTTACCACAAATTACCTCAAAATTCTAATTGTATTACTGTACAACCCCGATAGGAACAAGTCGTAGAAGTTACCATTAAAAACGTAAAAGACGGAAACATAATAATAGCTGAATGTGTCACAAGTGTAAAAAATTATAAAGCATTTTGTACTATTTTAAATCCCTCGGAACAAAAAGTATCATTCAATATGACCGAACCCCTATTAGTGGAAAACTTTGATAATTATACAGAAAATATTTATCCAAATTTTAACTCAATACAAGCTGATGAAATTAATTCAATGGAACAAATTTAAAAAAAAAAAAATCGTACCGATCATATGAATTCAGAAGAGAAAAAATCATTTACAAAATTAATTAAAGAATATGTTGACATATTTCATACAGAAAATAAACAGTTATCTTTCACGAGTAAAATAAAACACAGTATTAGAACTAAAGATGAGTTGCCCGTATATACTAAATCTTATCGATATCCGGAAATCCATAAACAAGAAGTGCAAAAGCAAATAAATGAAACGTTAGAACAAAACATCATACGACCATCACATTCGCCTTGGTCATCGCCTATTTGGATTGTTCCAAAAAAGATTGATGCCTCTGGTAAACGTAAATGGCGTATAGTCGTAGATTATCGCAAATTAAATGAAAAAACAATCGATGACAGATATCCATTACACAACACGGATCTGTTAGATAAATTAGGCCGTTGTCAATATTTTTCAACCCTAGATCTCGTATCGGGATTTCACCAAATTGAAATGTCCGAATGCGATATGCCAAAATCTGCCTTTAATACGGAAAATGGTCACTATGAGTATTTGCGCATGCCATAATCATCTTTAGCACAAGCTTGCAAGAGCATATCGATCGATTAAAAGACGTATTTGAACGACTTAGGCAATCAAACTTCAAAATTCAACTTCACAAATCCGAATTTTTAAAGAAAGAAGTAGCATATCTCGGACATATTGTTACTCCTAATGGTGTTCGACCGAATCCGGACAAAATTAAAGGTATGCAAAATTATTTCATACCTAAAACTACTAAACAAATTAAATCATTTCTCGGATTGCTAGGTTATTATAGAAAATTTATGAAAGATTTCGCTAAAATTACCAAACCCCTTACTAAATGCCTAAAGAAAGACGCCGAAATAAATGTCACAGATCCTGAATATGTCAAAACCTTCGAAATGAGTAAAAATTTATTAATTAACGAACCCATATTACAATACCCCGATTTTTCGAAACCTTTTAATTTAACAACTGACGCAAGTAATTTTGCAATCGGTGGCGTATTGTCGCAAGGTAAAATTGGTTCAGATTTACCAATAGCTTACGCCAGTAGAACATTGAATAATTCTGAGACAAATTACTCTACGATTGAAAAGGAACTTCTGGCAATCGTATGGGCCGTCAAATACTTTCGCCCATATCTTTTTGGTAGAAAATTTCTCATAATAACTGACCACAAGCCATTACAATGGTTATTTTCCTTAAAAGAACAAAATTCCAAATTAATTAGGTGGACATTAAAGCTAGAGGAATTTGATTACGAAATTTCTAATAAAAACGCAGACGCTTTATCCCGTATTGAACTTAATATGATGAATGGATAAAGAAGAAACGTCAAAACCAATTTTTGATTACATGGATAATTTCAATAAAGAACTCGCAATTGCTAGTACGTCTAAAAACGTAACAAAATCTCAGTCGTTAATTGTAGAAGCCGAAGACATAGATAATAATGATGACGGGACTGTTCATTCTAATCATGAAGAACCAATAATTAATTCCAATTGTAGAATGCGCTGTAAATTTTGGTAAAAATCAAATAGTTATTTCGGAAGTAAATTATTCCCCTTCAGCACCTACCGTTATAAATTTGTATAAAACAAAGCAAAGAATTCTTGTTCAATTTTCAAAGAGAGATTATGAAAAAGAAATGATAAAATTCATTAAGGAATTTATTGTACCAAAAATTAAATATTATCTTTATTTCGATGATCCTATTTACGAAAAATTTTGTGCAACATTACAAAAATATTTCAAAAATTCTGAAATTAAAATGATTAAATGTACACAAAAATTAATCGATATTAATGATGAAGATGAAATTATACAGACTATTCAAAATTATCACGAAGGCAAGATCAATCATAGAGGTCTCGATGAAACTGAAAATCAAATTAAATATTATTATTGGCCTAACCAACGCAGATCTATTCAAACTTATATTAATCAATGTGAACTTTGTCAGATCACAAAATACGACAGAGAACTCTTAAAACTAGAATTAAACATAACTCCTACTGCCATAAAACCCTTTCAAATTTTACATATTGACAACATAGCGATGAAAAATGCTAAATTCTTAACAATAATTGACTCATTTTCTAAATACGCGCAAGCATACAATTTAAATTTATCATAAGGTATTGAAATAGTAAATAATTTAGTTAAATATTTCACGCATCATGGCATTCCCGAACAGATAATATCGGATAATGGTTTAGAATTCAAAAATTCACTTGTAAAAAAATTGTTAGAAATTCATAAAGTAAAATTACATTTTATAAGCTCGTAGCACCCTGAATCAAACGGACGCATAGAACGTTTCCATTCCACCCTGATCGAACATATTCGGTTACTATTACTAAATAATCAAGTGGAATATAAAAATGAACCAATCGAAACAAAAATTTGTTACGCCGTTTTGGCTTATAATAATTCCATTCATTCCACAACAAGTTTAAAACCCAGCGAGATAATATCGAGACACTTAGAAACAAAATCACCATTCGATATTGACATAAATAAACAACTTGTAAATAATTATATTTCCAACCACAGAGAAAAAACAAAGATATTATATGAACAATTAAATGACCAAATACAACATAAAAAAGAAAAAGTAATTAACAAAATAAACGAAACTAAGGAAAAACTTCCTGAAATTCCAAAACAAGTTTTTGTAAAAAATAGACAAAAACAACA
>JAFFZR010017285.1:0-12762 GCA_018397195.1 Lethrus apterus | reverse complement strand
TTTGATCAAAGTAGGTAGATCTTTCTGAAATTTTGTATAGGGCCACAATTTCTTATTATGAACGACTTTTCTTAGTAAAAGTTTGCCGTATCATGGATTAGTTGGATTAATTTGTTCATTTCATTCATCATTCTATTAAAATTGTAAGGCCGTTTTCCTTGGTTTTTTTCTTATGCAACCTGTTTAAAATTGTATACCGTTGAAAACAGAATTAAAAATCATAACGAAATAACAAATAAATAATATAGGTTGCCATTTAAAAAAAATGGCGATGACGTCATAACAAATAAATGAAGGTGTTTAGAAAAGATTTTTTTTCGCCAAGTTGTAGCTAAGACTGCCCCATTTAATAATATATATGGTTTGTTGGTGATTAAATCACAATTGAAGTCGCTACAGTCTCGGGCCCGTTTTGTAGAACGGACTGTATACAGGTCTTACAAAAAAGAGGGAACACTCAATAACTTTATTATTTTGAGTTTTACAAAAAAAAAACGATGAAATATGCTCTGTTTGGTGGCACCTTCCATTGGTTTTTCCAATTCCGGTTAAACCGGAAACGGTCACAACTTTGATTTTTTAAATGACACTCTGTATATTTTTTGACATTTTTTTATTCGTTACATTTTTTACTTTCCGTACGTACCAAATTTTATGGGTGTTTTATAAGAAAATGTTGCTGTAAATCTCAAAAAAATATTTCGAAGTGTTCAAGACAACTATTTAAAAAACAAAATATCTATTGCCATGAAAACAAATTTCTTTAAGTATTTGACGTCTGTCACTTCTGTGAGAATTTGTTTGCATGTAGTTTGAAAACATTCTACGAAATTGATTATACATAATAATAATATTTGTAATCTTTGTTTGTATAATAGTGAAAAAGTTATTATTAATTAATTAATAAAGATATAGGATTTGTGGCAAACATATTTCATAGTTTGTAGGTTTCATTCATAAATACAACAGAAGCAACAACAACAAAACTTGTAGAATTTTTATGAATGATTAATTTCCATGTTGATGTGTTGATGTTTTTAACTCTTAACAGCTATTAAAAAAAAAAAAAATTGGCGAAAAAATTAGATAACTAGAAAACGAATATTCTAGACATTGTCGATAAGAAATTCTACAAGATATTTGAAAATTCTGCTTACAATAAGGAAGTTTGCTGAAATTTCTTGTCCAACCGGAAGTGGAGAAATCAAAATTATTTCAAACAATTTAACCACCACCAAATTTAAAATCGTGAGAGAAACTTTGCAACAATACTAACCATCAAAAATAATTTAAAACCAATTTATTAATTAAATTATGTAAATTAAAAAAAAAAATTCAATGTTAATTTCGCGTTTGGAAACCGCCTTAATCAACTGTACCTACATACAAGTCGCCTCGCTTTCAAGCTATTTAGGGCAACTATCCAACGGGGTCAATGTTACCAATAAATAGTAACGATATGCCCGGTTAATTTATACAGTTTTCCACAAAAATTTTCCGTAGCTTTTCGAACAAAATAGCATTGAAAATAAAATTGTTGCAAAATCGATTTTAGTGTAACCATAGGATTCAAACGTTATTGTATAACCTTAATTATGTAAAAAAGTGAATGTTGGCAATCTAGAACGAGCGCACTTACACCTGTACACGTTCAGCAAATATTAATCCATCAAGGTGAACAAACACCGAGTTTAAATTCATTTTTTGATCAACCACCGTTTGGTCCGTCACACATATTTATGTACATTTTCCGCGTTTTATTTTCGCCGAATTCCGCGAATATCATCGAACCGTTTACGAATCTTGGATTTCCCGCTAGCGAAGGCGATTTTGGCGACTTTGCGTGGGCGCCCGTTCGTTGCTAGCGTCGCGCGGGCTGCGTCGCGACGCATCGGTGTTTAAAATTAGAAGAAATTCTCAAAGGTTCACGCAGTTAACGTACAAGTGTATACGCTTTAACAACGACGTGAATTTGCAACTTTCGTTTCGAATTGTTGTGTGTTTCTTTCGACGGACTTTTGAATCCAGTGACGTTGTTTTAATGCCTTCTTGTGCATCGGTTGTCCAAGGTACGTAGGTAATTTTCATATCAGACGCGAATGTAAACAAAGTCGATTTATTTTTATATTTTGACCATCGATAATATTCGTCGACATAAAATCGCACGGCGGACCGTCCGTCGGTCGTTTCGTTTTAGAGGAAAATTAGGGCGATTGAAAATAAACGGTTTTAGAATCGGGCAAAGTTTCGATGTCTTACGACGTAGTATTTTTCAATGTGATTTGAAAATGCGCGCAATTACTTTCTTCCCAAGTTGAATGACCATTTGGTGATGATTTCAAACCTTTTTCTTCGTATCTTGATACTTAAATAATTTTATTAGTCAGCGGCTGCGTCGTTACAATAGCTACGTTTAACGTCGATTTAATCACAAGTTATTGATACCAAAGACATTAAAATTTATCTAAAGTACTGCAATTTGAAAATTTCCCAAGATCCCAAACTTGCCTTGACTTGACAAGGATTGGTGGTGCAACCTAATTAAAGAGATCGACTTTCTGGTCATTTTTATTTGAAAGTTGTTTTATTTGAACCAATCTTTCCGTAAAGAAAAAAGAACAATTAATTTTCTTCGGGTAACTGATCACATTACTGATGTTTCGATAACATTTTAATTGCTTGGTTGAACAAATGTGATGTTTCATTGGAATTGAGATGTGAACGACCCATACAAAAAGTTAATAACGTGAGTTATTGACCTTCAAGTTGCCGACTTCCATAGAAATGTATTTTGGTATGAAAACGTGAGAGCTGAATCAAATTACAAAAAAAAAAAAAAATGATACGTGCACTGCAGAGATTTAAAAACATGTATTGGCCATTTTTCAATTATAAATGCCGTTTGCGTCAAGTTATCGTGCAAGTAACTATACAAACAGATGAAAATAAAATTGAGCGTGCTTCTCGACTTTTTTAGAAAGAAATTTTTGTACAAAATATTTTTTATGTGCTTTGAAAAATAATGTATACTCATCTCAAATATGTACATAAAAAAATTGGCGCAAAGTTTGAAATTACTCAAGGGGTTCAAGACTTATCACAGATTTAAGTTTACAATGCTTCCCACTTCGAGTTGGCCTTCCGACCGACCATTCTGATTAGGTTTTCCACGTTTCCCTATTTCTTACCGTGGCCGCTACCAAATCTTTCCTCTCACAGTCCAGTTAAGGTTTTCGAACTTTGGACAAGTTGTGAGAGGGAATCAAGGGAAAAAGTATATAAAAATATATAGAATTTTGCGACTTTTCATTGAACTTAAAACACTTTTGTTTTCGAACAATTAGAAAAGTGTCGTGTACACCAGTTCTTTGGTTTTCAAAAGGAATGGTCTTGGTGTGAATATTTTCAAGGCGACTTCCTTCATAGAAATGTATTTTCGATAACAAAAGGTGAGAGCTAAAATCATCTAACAAGAAAAATGAATCAGATGTTCCGATCTACTGAGAATTAAAAACATGAATATCTTGGCTGCTGTTCAATTTAATGTAATTTATGCAAATTTCTTTGCAACTGAAATAAATTAAATAGCTCAACTGAAGAAGAAATCCGAGAAAATAAAATTGATATTAAAACTGCGTTGGAAGCTTGCCCAGAAAAAAATTAGTGTTATTTGAAAAAAATAGTTAACAAACGAATCAAAAAAAAAAAAAAAAAAATTAAATGCCCAACCCTATGTTGGGTTGGGTTGCATTGGGTTTAAAACTATCTTCACTCCTCAAAATATCTATGAGTTAATTGTATGCATTTGTTTAGAAAAATTTTGAGAAGATAAAGAAACCCCAATATTAGTTTAAGTTTCATTGCACACCGATAATAATAAGGACAATACAATAATCGAATATACAATACCTTAGTGTTTGAAAAATTGTTATCGATAAAATGTTAAGAAATAGAATTAAACTGGAAGGACTTAGAAAGAAACAGGAACGCTCTGTTGAATTGGGTTGGGTTGTCATTTTTATTTTGAGAAAAATTGCATTTTCGTACCTTTTGTCCCGATTTTTACACGAATTAATAATTAAATAATGAAAACCCAAAAAGGAATAGTTATTTTCGCAATTTTGGGTTCTCGGGTTGTTTATTTTGCATTTTTAAAAAGATGTCCGTTTTTGTATTACAATAATTTCAATGGAAAATATTAACAATGTGAACAGCGAATGAAGTTAAAAATCCAAAGAATTAATCTTGAAAATTTTAAATGTTGCGATTGTTTGAATAATTTTATTGCTGCGTTTGAGTAAATATAGCTCCAAAGAGCGAATTTTCAAACCAGTCGTGTTTTAATGAAAGTTCTCTTTTATATTGATGAAATAATTTTATGACTTGAAGCCAATATTTCGTTTAATTTCATTAGAAACTCTATAATCGACAAAGGACCTTGCCATGTTAAGTCAAGTGTGAAGTAAAAAAATTGAACTCTTATAATAATAACAGTTACGCAGCCAAGGGCTTCCAAAAATAATTAATAAATTGTTCGATTTTTAATTTTTTTTTAACTTGCTGATTAAGTGTTCATCTTACGAAAAGATTAATAATCAGGTTACGAGAATAGATCATTCATGTAAGCAAGTTGTGCTCTAGGCGCCTACTCCGTTTCCGTTTTGATAAATAAAAAAATAAAAGGCAAAATATTTTATAAAATTTAAGTGTTTGCAAGCTAAAATTTCGGCACGTTTAATTTTGGAAAAAAATAGATTAATAATGAAACAACTGGAATAGGTTCGGGGTGTAATGTAATCCTCATTAACACGATTTTGCCTAATGTGCCTGCGTTTTTGAAATTGTAATGTCGCCGTGTTTACGCATTTTAGTAAATGTTCCGATAAATCATTTTTTTTGTCCATACATGCGGTGATCAACAGGAGCCAACAGGAGAAATGTTTCTAAGTTAGTTTGTTTGCTTATATTTTTTTACTTTTACTTCGTTTTTTTTTTATTTTTTTTTCCTCTAATCATTCTTCTGGATAAAGTTTTTCCTCCTTCGAAGTAAAATATTAACAATTTGAGCTTTCGAGGCGGTAAAAGCAAGCAAATTTGTGTGTCAAAAACAGAGTATCTATAGAAACTACATTTTTTCTAATGTATTCTTACATTATACTTTCTTTATAAAGTAAACTATAAAATTTATTCGTTCATAAATTCGTTCTTTTTCGTGATTTATTTAATATTTTAGCGGAATGTAAATTGTGTTTTCTATTCTTGGCCGCCAAAAATAATAAATCTTTTATTTCAGTGATGGATACCGTATATCCAGAACCTATGTCTCTATTACATCGACGCGTCGTCCCCAAGAAAAGACGAGGAACATCAACAAGGTACAGGACGCAGCCGGTGACATTTGCGGAAATTCAAGTAAGTCTTAAACCACATTTATTTTCTGTAAAGCTCGTTACGAGGTCAATTCATCCTGAAAGCAAACATGATGAGCTTTCAAAACCAACGCACGACCGCCTTCGCTTCCTCGTATTTTATTGGCCGAACATCAAAGGGAACTCACAGTTCAAAATGTGCGTGATGCACGAGTTCAATTTGAAGCACGTGAATCTCACGAACAATTCGAAACTGTCACTGAACTTTCTGATGCGTTTGGACATTGTTTTTCACCGTTTGAGAACGAAGCGGTCACAGGCGTGAAAAGTCTAAAAATATTCCTAAAGTATGAAGAAAGTTTTCGTATTAAAGTCCGAGGATTATAAATATCTGGTAGCCATGTGAAACGCTCGACTTTTGTCTAGGCCCAAGATGCATGGGACGCATGTCAAAAAGGCACATAAGGTGTTACGATTAATTTTCTGATTTGATGAAATTGAAATTATAATAATTTTAAAGAAAAATTCGTCGCTGATACTTAAAGTCATGTGCCTCAAATATGGATACATGTGACGTCACATAATCCTAAAATATTTGTTTTCACGTCAAATTTTTCATTTACACAAAATAAAATTAGAAAATTCCACAAAAAGGAAAAATAATATTTAAATTAAATATTTTTCAGGAAGTCGACGAAGAAAACCTAGATGATGTGACGCCAGAACCGACGTCGTCGCGAACCGAATTGAGCATACTGAACGACAAATTCGAAGAATTCAAAAAATCGCGAGATTTGATGCTCAGCAAATCAGACCAGCCGGAACAAGTGGACGTGAATAAAAACTCAGTCCCCCTAACCACATCTAGATCGACCTCGCGACTTCCATCGAGACCGTCGCTTTAAAACAATTAACCATATTTAAACATTTTTTTTGTATCTTATTTAGGGGGAAATTCGAATTGATCACGGCATTCTTTATATCAAAGTTATATCAATATTTACAAAATTATTGGTTTAAAAATATTTTTGTGAAACATAAATGATTCATTTATTAATCGTTCCTAATTAATTTTGGAATTAATTAATTAAATTAATTTAATTAATTTCAACGGAATACTTGTGACCCCCTTGTATATATTAAAATAGTATTGAAACAAAATAATTGAAGTGATAATAATAGAATAAAATGGAATGGTATATTATTTTTTTACTGTCGTCCGGTTGTTTAAACAAAAACTGATTGCAATTACAGAACGTTTTTGCCATGTGATGGCCAGTTATGCCAAGTTACTAAGATTCATATCACATGATTTATTTGCTTGTATTTTGCATTTAATTTCAAAGATTTCAAGGATTTTTTCTACGAAATAACCGAAATTTGACGTCATAATTTTATCGTCCATTTATTTATAGGTTATAGATATTTATCTCCAATTAATAGCAATGTTTGTGGTGTGAAGGTTCTTCGTTCACTAAGCGCTTAGTTATTCGCGCTGGACGCACCTTTTTTAAATCTTTGGAAAATATTATAGTTTAATTCAAAAACACATTAAAATATATAAAAATATCCAAGGTTCAATGTTGCTAATTTGTGGATTAACGACACAATAATAAAATTGTTTACGAGAATATTAAATTTTGTAATGTAGTTTCAATTGTTATGTAAATGTAAAATAAATTTATAACTTTACATTGGTGTGATTATAAATACCGCCTGATTTGAAATTTGGACCAGATTATTAAGGTGAGAAAAAAGGAAAGAGGAAAGAGGATAAAAGAATTCATAGGTTGGGGCGAGACGACGAAAGGAAATATGTATGTAAAGGAAGAAATTGGGAAATGCATGATGGGTAAAACTGAAAGAACTAAAAGAACAAAAAAAGACTAAAAGAAAAATATTGAGAAATAGCAAAACTCATATGAATATCAATCGAACCCAACATCATCTAAAGTAATTCAACAAAGACGAATTAAATTAAACTCAAACTAACCGTAAGGAACATAACCTAATTAAATAAACGCTTTAAATTTAGATTTGTCATTTAATTGAAGGTGAGATCGATACATTTGTTCTTTAAACGTACGTTTTCAATTTAAAATGAACTTATTTTCATGGAGAGTATAAGAATTTAACACACGTTCGGCTATCATTCATGAGAGGGCGCTGAGTATTAATTTGACAATAAACAAGCGTTGGAATTTTTTCGAACTTAAAATAAATTGAGATAAATGTCCTATTCTATTAATTTTAACATTGTTGTTATGTATTAATTAATTTGAGCATATTTAAACATGGTTAATTGTATTTCTATATGGATCATCAATACTAGAGATTTAGTTCAGCCCGTACATAACAGATGGCGCTTCAAAGAACTATCAATTTTCTAGCTTTGAGTTCTATAATTTAATGTTTTGTGTTTACACATGTAGTGTTAGCAAAATGAGCACTTTGGTGCGCTTAGTTGCCATTAAATCAACAAACAACAACAACTCTTACAATATCGACAGTTGGTTCACTTTTAACATTGACAACATGACAACTAATGACGTACACAAAACCCGCAATACAAATCTTAACAAACCATTTCTAGTTGAACATAAAAGAGCATTTTAACTCACACATTTATTGAATTTTGGTCGCAAATCTTCGATTAACAAATAATATTTATATTTAAGAATATTTATATAAGCTTTCTAAATATTCCATTATATTATGGCAATCATTAGCTATTCTTTCTTTTAGGCTTACAGACAAACTCAAACACTTTGGGTATATCACAATAAACACAAAGAAAATAGCATGGAATCATTTAATTTCATACCTTGCTACGCATCTCGAACATGGAACGTCTTGTGTAAATAACATTTTATTCAATATTTATATAATTCGCATTATAAATTATCACTTAAATAATCTCTTTCACTGCTATACTTAACCTAATATTTATCACGCATCCGTTTTTTTCTTTTTTTGTCTTTTGATTGTTTATGTACAAAATACAATAAATATACAAAACATATAATAAAATTTACGTTAAAATAGCCGGTATATTTTGGTAGACTTAGGTACTACATTATTATCTTATTGAGTCGGGCGCGGGCGTTGACGGACCCGGTTCCGGTTGACTAGAGGTTGACTGTGTTTCTGTAGGATGAAGTGTCACGATGGACTGTCTTCTGGTCGGAGTTATCGGTTGAGTATGAAGAATGGCGTAAAGTGGCCCTGGTTTATCTTTGGAGGGACTAATTAGAATACTGGGTTCGTCTTCGAGTTGCATGCTATTTTCGGCGGCCGAAGGTATAGTTGTTAAAAAACGTACGGTTAACCTACCTGGAGAGCCAGGTGGATCAGATTCGTCTTGTATGGCACATTGTCGCGTTAGACGTGGTTTTGTTCTAAGACGAGGGGGCTCGCTTGAAGCACTTGAACGAGATACGCGCCATGTGCTTGTGCTTGCCGTTGTGGCAGAACCGGACGAATCGTTCCTCGAACTTGATAGATTTGAATCTTGGGATGTTTTTCGTGTAACCAACCAGGATGAAGCACGTCGTTTTGGATCCAGTAATCTCAAAGGTATTCCACAGTGATGATTGTGTTTCCAGGAATCCGAACGTGAAGAGCTGAAGTTTTCGCTTGATGAAACCGAAGAAGCTCTTTTGTGTTGTTTTTGTTGTATTTCGGCTATTTGGTACGTGTACTGATCGGATCTCGGTCGATGCCTCACCGGTCTTCTGACGCATAACAACCATCGGGCTTTGTTCAATAACCATTCGCGCATTCTGGTTTTTCGATCTTGTATTTGCGGAGGTTGAGCTTGATCTCCCAACAGTTTAGCATTGCATGTACACGTCGGCGTGTGATGATTTTGATTTTCACGCGACGACCTATCAGCCAAACTGTTGGTGTTCGCCGGGGTTTGTCGATTGCTAAAGTTCGAACTGTGTCGACAACGTCCGATACCACGAGTCACTCGACTTTCTTCTATCGCTTTGCATATCATCACGCAGTCTTTTTTGAACTGTTTCGTTAATATCGCGTACAAAAACGGATTACAGCAAGAGTTCAACGGTAAAACGAACACAGTAAACACTTTCGCATGTTCGAGAGTGATGAGTTGGAGACCGAAGGCCGCCGTCAACGCGAAAAACGCAATCGGAGACCAACACAAAAAGTCAGTAAACACCAACAATGCCATTCTTTTGGCGATGCGCGAATCGTTGGTGTTCCACGCTTGAGATCCTCGAATCGCGCAGTACATCTTAAGGTAACAGCCCATTAAAATAAGGAAGGCCATGCCGTTAATGAGCATTAAAAAGACGACGTAAGTTAAACTTATCGGGTCTTTTGTTTCGAACGGCAAACAAATCGCGAACTTTCGATAGTCGGAGACGCTGAAGAGAGGAAGCAGAGCCGCCACTATCGAAAACAACCATCCAAATATCATGATGTATCCGGCGTGTTTCAATGAAAGCCGCTTGTTCAAATGCATTGCGTGAGTTATGGCGTAATTTCGTTCTAGCGTTATAACGGCCAACGTAAAAACCGACAATTCTGAGCTGAGAACTCCTAAGAATCCGGCGAGTTGACAACCGGTGGACATTTGCCAGGGAATGGCGTACATGCGAAACTCGCCTAATGTTGACGCGTCAACAACGGCCAAGAAACCTAAAAACATACAAAACATTTAAAAAAATGTGTACATACAACTGTAAATTGAATCCTCAGCGCTTGTAAATTTTACGAGACAAAATAAGACAACAGTATAATCGCATAATTTCACCATTTTTAAAACGTTTCCACTTGAAAAAAATTTTTTAATTGAATCTTTCAGAATGTTTTTTTAAAAATTTGTCAACGTTCTAAAATTTCTGACGATTAAGCAAATGTAAGACATGAATCCCAGAGAATCCAAAACCTTGAGGGCCTTAAGAATGATGAAGAAGAAGAAATTAAGAAAAACAATTTTTTTTAAGAAATTCCTCTATAAATAGTTTTTCAAACTTGTTTTGTATTCGATTTTTGTCTTATTTGACTTGTACCATTAAGTGTTGAGAAACACCTGTATATATGACTTACCTAAATAAATACCCATGCAAAAGTCAGCTGCAGCCAAGTTACATACAAGAAATCGTGGAACGTCCATTTTACTTCTGGAAAAAATAAGAACAAATACAACCGTTCCATTACCCAACATGGCGCATAAGAAAACGATCCAAACTCCACATCGTAACGTCCACCAATCGAATAAATCCTGACAAGGTAAAAACGGTCCAGGAAGCGGTAAACATTGAATTTTTCTTCCCGGAATTTCATCCCCAATGAAAATATTCGATTCTTCATCGATGTACTGCTCGCTGTACGAAGGATAGTAATCAGCCAATGGGTATTCGTTAGTGACGCCGAAACTCTCCAAATATTTCTTCACCTCGGAACGCAGACTGTTGTTATTACTAATCTTATTTTCTACAAAGAAATAACTCAGAAATCGGATTTAAAAAAATTAAAAATTACCTGTCGCATTCCAAATGTTCGGATCTACGTTCTTGCCGGGAAATATCACCCAGTCGGAAATTCTCGCAGTTGGCGTGGGCGTCACCAAGGGCAAAAACGCGCAACAATGGTAAGCGTAAGCCAACACCAAAGTTTGAATTTTTGAAAAATTTTCTGGATCGGGAAATTCGCGCAAATTTGGATTGTTGAACGTCTTCAAATGCAAGATGTTTTCAAGACCGACGTGAGGCAAAACGGAAAATATATTATTACCTAGATTCCTGAAAAATCCAACGTATCAAAATAAAAATTTAATTTCGAGACACTTACAGATCTTCAATGTGCGAAATCGGCTGGAAAGCAAGCGGATGTATAAAGGAAATCTTGTTACTTTCCAGATCCCTGTTGAGGCCGAGTTAAATTTAAAAAAAAATAATCGCACGACTTATGATCACTTACAGTACTTGTAGTTTTGCAAGTCCGTTGAATGCGTTTTCGGGAATGTGCTGAATTTCGTTGTTGGAGAGCAGGAGATCGTGAAGGTGCGACATCCCGTAGAACGGTTTGCCATCCAAAGATACGATTCTATTGTTGGCGAGATCTCTAAACATATCGAATCTTAACGTTCGGTCGTAATTCAGTATCGAATAAAAAAGGTAAAATCGACGTACGATCGGCGACGATAAAATAGCCCGAGTGCATCAAGGCGACGTGAAACTTTCAAACTGGCGTTAATGTTTCGCAGTTAAACTTGGTTCGTTAGGTTTTACGATTTTATGTTGTCTTTTTTTTGTGTAAATATTTATTGTAATTATAAGTCTTAATTTCATTAAATTTTTGTAAAAAAAAATAATAAAATTAAACAAGAAATGTAAAAATATAATGATCAATTCAACACAAATAAACTTTGTGCAGAGACAAGGAACTAAAAAGTGTAAGGAAAAAATAAGGCAAAATGATGCATAAATTTGATTTTTTTTTATAAACGACATGGAATTTTGTTGTCATAAAATAATGACAAGCAAAAAGCGGCATACAACCTTATACTATACGGGGTGGCCCCGAAAGGTCTGTACAAAATAATAACACATATTCCTGATGCCAAAATAGGACGATTTAACCCAACTTACCTCTATTCAAAGTTGCTTCGTTTAGCCGCTAGAGGGATGCAAATGTCCTGAAAAGAAATCGTTTTTTCGAGAAACTTTCTAACGCTTATCGCGATTGGGACCAAATGTGGTATGTGGATTTGTACTAAAAGAAAGCATTATTTGACATGTTATTTTCTCTTCTGCGTGCTTTTTAAGTGGTCAAAAAATGGTCATCCACATCTTAAGAAGCTCATAATTTTTTTGTTATTAGATGAATACTTTTGAAACTTTTTTTGCTGATAAACACATAAGTTACCTACAGTTCTTGTCTCTTGCTCCATTTCGTCATTTCTCATAGTTTAGGCAGAAAAAAATAATAACCCTCAACACGAACTAATTTTGATTGATTTGATTGATTAAAATTTCTAGTTCGTGTTGAGGGTTATTAATTTTTTCTGCCTAAACTATGAGAAATGACAAAATGGAGCAAGAGACAAGAAATGTAGGTAACATATGTGTCTATCAGCAAAAAAGTATTCATCAAATAACAAAAAAAGTATGAGCTTCTTAAGATGTGGATGACCATTTTTTGACCACTTACAAAACAGGCAGAAGAGAAAATAACATGCCAAATAATGCTTTCTTTCAATACAAATCCACATACCAAATTTGGTCCCAATCGCGAAAATCGTTATAAAGTTTTCTCGAAAAAACGATTTCTTTTCAGGAAATTTGTATCCCTCTAGCGGCTAAACGAAGCAACTTTGAATAGAGGTAAGTTGGGTTAAATCGTCCTATTTTGGCCTCAG
>JAFFZR010017283.1:0-12999 GCA_018397195.1 Lethrus apterus | reverse complement strand
ATGAAACAGAAACCTTATGTCTGCCTGATTCCTACGCAGTTCCAGATTCGGTACGGCAAACTCCTCCAGAAGACGCAGATGGCTGAATCCCTGCTGGGGATAGACTCCATGTGCCTTGAAATGCAGATATTTAAGGAAGCGTCTCTGTATACTTTCAAGAAGACCTATGTTGCTACTATAATTTTCGCGGCTCGGAAAAGGTCAAAAGCGTAAAGCACGGAGACCGAAGACGCTTGTTTTCGAAAGACATGGCGTCGGGACGGTTTGGTTGCGTCGGCATGTCGCGACGAAAAATTTTTGACCACCAGTGTTTCTTAGCCTTTTCGAAGTCGATGAACACTCTGATTTTAGTGATCCGCAATCTTACCGGTTGAGAACCACTGTTCTAAGCGAACCAATTTTCTGATACGATTTATTCTCAGCTTACATAAAGCTGACATAGCCCATCACCCACACCCTACATAAATACGTACGACTTGCAAGTATAAAAATCGAAAAAAATTTTTGCCGTTTTATGGACCTATCGAGCGCGAAGCGGACGGGTCCTATTAAAATTCCGTACGTGGAGACCGCATCGCGTCGCAGGTACACTCGACGTGAAAGCGCAACGCGCGTTCGGCGGCGCGGCTTTAGCCCCAAGCACGTGTTTAACGCCGTACGGGGTACTGTACACGTGCGCGTTGCCAAGGCGACGGGTCGATGTTTCGGCCATAAAGTTTTATGGCCCCGGTTCAGACGCACGCACCCGACGTCGGGGCGCTGCTCTGATTCACATCGCACACACACACACATAAAACGGTAGCGTTACGAGCGTCGTCGTCTGCTGGAAAGTCGTAAAAACCAATGAAGTTCGTCAGCGGAAGGGTCGAAAATAATAGTTCCACGTATTCCCTAATCAGTATATCTTAAAATAAACAGTAGAATAAATGTGTCGTAATAAATATTTTTATTACAGTTCATGTGATGATTTGATCGATAAGAAAAAACAAAAATGTGTGTATTTGTAGCTGGTTTTCGGGGTTCGCGAAGCCAAAAATATCCGCTCCGTCTCAACATAGCAATTAATCCATCTTCTAGTAGATTTCGCTTAATTAGAATCGTACGCGGTGCGATTCACTTAAGCAGCCGACGTTGATTAACTCGGACCATTCGTCATCTCAAATTCTTGTCGCGACGCAACAACATCTGTTGACGATCGTTTTTTTTTTATTAGACTTGCCCCATGTATTAACGGACGTTAAATCCATTTGTCGATGTAAACTCGAAATACGAATACAATAAATCGGCGCTAGCGCTTCGATTGAGTTGCAAGTTTTATGTGCCATCCGCGCCGTTGAGATTTGGAATTTGCATCCGCTGAGGAAGATTGCAGGCAGACAGTTGATTTGAAGTCGGAGCGGATTTAAACTTACTCCGGGTGGATTTCAACTTCTGAGGTTCACGTAATCTACGATCCAGACTATTGTTATTTTGAAATCCAATTTTCGGTTACTAGGATTAAGACTTTATGTGGGGGATTAATTTTTAATTATGTAAATTTATTTTAATAATAATAATTTTATTTAATAATAATGGCAATTTATTTGGTATTTATTTTCCAGAATTCTTTGTCGATGTGTATAATTAGTTGGCGATGGAAATGTTCGCCACTTTTTCCCTTTTTTTTTGCGGTTTCACGCCTGCTTAGAAAGATTAAAATCAAACGGTAAACGCTCGAGGACAAAACCCGCCTAATGAGGTATAAATAACGAATCGCGCGAAATCCTACGACGTGAAAGCTTCGGCGTAGACGTCGATTTTTAATGCAGACGTAACTCGATCGTTTATGACGCTTTGTTGACTCGAAATATTCTCCACAGATCAATAGCGAATGGTAGAAAAAGGCATACTGATGTCGACATTTTTTTGCTAAAGATTTTAAAAATATATATAAAGTGGATCTATTTCAATGCTCACATATAAAAATCAGCGTAGTTTTAAATCAACGTACATGTTCCGTTCAACCTGTTCAGAAGCAGATAGGCAAGTTTAAACTTTGTATCCATCTACAATAGGCTGTCTTCAATATCCTCAAATTTTAATAATTTAAAAAATATGTCCGAGTAATTACAGCATACATACTGCTATGATATTTGTTAGGAAAAATCAAATAATTTACTTCATAATATTTGTGCCATAGATATATAATATTTATCTTTAATTAAAATAAGGTTTATCTTCTAAAGATGTTTAAAATAAAACAATAAATTTTTATAAATAACTTAAACTATTTATTTAATAAATTATTATTTACAAACAAAAATTATACAATTAATGTTGTTTTATCCTTTATTAAGCACAAACCACACTATAGTCGCTATAATTATTTCGTGGTATTATAAATGGCAAATCACGGGAAAACTTTTTAACACCAGCGAAAGGGTCTTCCTGGTTTGGAACTTTTCCAAGAGCGAGCCACAATCAGGCTGGCTAGTCTACGCCAAGTTCGGACTTGTATAGTCGATCAAAAACTATTTAGGTTAGAATTTTGGTTATGAGCACCCTCATTGGGCATTATTGTAATTAAAAATTTTCAACGTTAAAAATAGCTCCGAAACAAGCTCTCGTGCCATTTAATTATGCAACCATATTAACAGAAATGTATTTTTGGTTACAGGCAAGATGAATAAATCAAATTCGAAAATTTTCAACGTCTAACTTAATTATGTTTAATTATATTATATACTTATTTTAAACTAACAACTAACTAATTATTGTTAAATTTATTTTATTCTATTAGGAAATAACACAGCAATACATAATTTGTAAACGAGTTTTGTTTTTTCTTTGAATTCTACGAATTCAATATTTAAGCGTAGCTCAAGCGAACTGAAAGGCGCTCATTATAAATTTTCTGTTTAATTATTTACGTTGCGTCGTTGCGCATCCGACTGCAATACCTCTTCCATTCAGATTAATTCCCGCATCGCGATAACGTAATTACTTGCAACAAGAACAAAAACGTTGCGTGTTACGAAGTCGTCTTCAATGGCAGATGCGAGTAGGTGAGACGTGACCGAGCTGGAACGAAAAAGCCGAGTGTCTAATTTAAAAGCGAAAATGGAAGAACCGCCCTCGACGACGAACGGAAGTAATTTTCTTCCGAAGCGGACGTGGACTCGCTGAGCGTAACCGAAGAGTACAATCTTTTGTCTGAGAGGCTGTCAGGTCGTTCACTTCGTGCTTACCAACCAACGATGTCTGTACACAACATAATTAGTAATTTTACGTCTCCCTTCGCTGTCGTTTTCTTTCCGTATAAAACAATTACCAAATTTTATTTTTCTCTAGTTAACATTTGCATCACAATTCATTTTTAATTGTGGCGTGTGAAGTTCGACGACGTTTCGCGGATTCCGCGTTGACTTTCATTCGACGCCATTAAAAACATCTGCCCGACGGAAATTATAAATAATTGTTCGTTTTAATGATGCTCTTTGGCGCGAGTGCCGCGAGACAAAGTTCACAGCACTTGTTTACCGAATTAAAGCACGAAACGCGGTAAAATAATTGAGGTAACTTCGTGTGAAGTGCATAATTCAGCGATTTCGGCTTCTACGAAAGGAAGTCTTTGTGCGTTCTCGTCTTAATTTTACTCTTAAAACGCGCGACGTTTATTCGGCCAGAAATTCTGCCTTTGGCACCGACACCGCGTCACGTGGTTTCACGTTAATGAAAATCTTAACGGCCGTCCGCAACGCGACGGAAATTAAAAAAATTACCGACATTATAAAACAGCAAACTTTGACCGGTTTACGATCGGCGCGCCCAAGGTTAGTAAACTTTCGCATCTGATAACCCCGCAGAGAGGGATGACGACCTATTCGGACGAATCGAACGGAAAGTTGACTTTTGGTGGTGGTTCGTGCGACGCAAATAATGCGGATCATAAACGTCGAAAATTAGAAATATAGCCGACTGAGGAAGGAAGGAAGGCGGAGCGAATGTAGAAGGGTCCGAACACGCGATAAATTCGGCGATAACGGGGCTCTTGTGCACAATAACGATCTCAAAAGCTCGTTGATACTTGGACGTAATGCATAGGCGATGTGAAGCTCGTAAATTGTGGGTGTTGACGCCGGATTAGGTCCACTTGGTACAAAATAATAAAATACGATTTCTTACAATTTTCCGCTATCGAGGAGTAATAATACTAATACGCTAATTACTAATAAATCCATCAGTTATTATAAGTAACTTTGGAGACCTGGCTAAGTACTAGCATGGATTGTTGGATGTCTGGTGTGTGGAACATCAGCAGGTGCATTTAGTATCCGTTGCATCTTGATCGAGAGGCCCCACGTTGGGCGCCAATTATCCGCCAACGTTCTTTAAAAATTTAGAAACATTGCTGATGGGAATTTCTACTTATACATCTGCATCTGGTAAACAAATAAAGTCCTCAACTATTTCACTAAACCTATCAGCCGCTTAAGACTGTACCAGCAATAACAACATCATTAATATTTTGACTTCAAAGTCATGTACAGCATTAAATATTGATATCAGGTCACTGACACTAATTTAATTGTCCGATTTAATTTTTAGGCATGAAATTGAGAAAAAAATACTACGAAAACTACTCATTAAATCATGAAAAAACGTGGAAACGAGATAGCAACACAAATATGACGCTCACAACTGCTTGGACAACGTGTGAATTAGGCCGACTAGGCGTTACCTGTGTCGCTAGTTTTATTTTGTCAGTCCAACGGAGGTATCAATCGCGTAAATCGACGAGACTTAAATTGCTGAAAATTGAATTCTAATAATGAATTTGAACACAAATTAAATCTGCGTAAGTCGCAGTATCAAGGTGAAGGGAGACTAATTTTATAACGTTGGCGTTGAAAATAGTAATAAACCGTTAATGTATTTATTACATGGTTATTATTTTCAATGTGATGACAGTTTGAATTTTCAATAATAATAATAATAGGAATTCATAACCTACCTACACTAACGGTCATAATTCGATAGCATCGCAAACAATTGAACATCTGCGATCTGTGACCCAAAACGACCCCCGACTCGTCCGAATACGGTCACTTAAGCACTTACATCACCTAGGGGCGTACACACACATCTCCACTAACAACGTCAACACAATCCTAATTCGGTAACGTTGATATCGGCGTCTCGGAGCGACGCATCGACGGGGGACGAATATCGCACAATCTTAATTAGGGGTACCGCTAGCTCGAAACGGTGGTTCGAACGAGAGGAGTTAATCCGAAGATAAGGGGCGAAGGGGTGGCGGGTGCTCAGCTGGGGCTTAGAAAATACCCTAGTGTCGAGTCTCCAGACTGTTTTAAGTTATGTGCACTGGAATGCGCAAACACGATCTTGCCAGCGTCTGGATTGGAATTGACGGTTCGAAACGTCGAGTGCGATGAAAATAGCTTCGTTTATCGTAAATTATGCGAAGCAAAAATGTTACATAGTGATGGGTAAGGTCGTTCGACTAGCAACCTCGTCACGACAAGAGCGTATCAAGTATTCACGACCGTAACACCCCTGACAGATGGCAAACATTGAAGATTTTCAACGAAACAAAACGGAATCCTCGAGTAATGAACCCCTTCACCGAAACTGGTGAGTTAATCAGGCACTCGACGCAACGTAAAAAATGTACAAGCAATAAGAAGTACAAAATATTTATGCAATTTTATACGTTCCAAATTTTATTTCATTTTCATTTTTATTTCAAAATTAAGTACCATTTTCGGTTTGTGAGCCATTTAAATTTACCGTAACGAACGATGTGTCCGCGCCTCTCCGACTTAGTTACGTATATGGATTTTTGGCTCTGTATCGATTTTGCGAACAAAATTTAAATGCAAATTCCGTCAAAACGCACCGCATTTTCCCGATCGGAATATTTATGGCGATATTAACGAGTTTCGAAACTTTACGTTCGGATTTAATGAAGCTTTTCCCAAACCGAAAATTTCCTGTATGAAGTTAAGGAACGAGTCAGGTAGCGGAAAAAACCCTAATCACACAGCAAAAAATATACGAAACAGACCTATGAAAAAAGCATCGTTTTTTCTCTATTCATATGTAAGATAATGAGTACCTACTCAATTTTTGTCGGAAAGATTTTCATTTATGGGCAGAGTGGTTGCTTGGCAATTAAACGAGACCAATTTGACGAAAAGACACGAGCGCGTAGCACGAGGGTCTTTTCCCAAGAATTTGGTCGAGTTTAATTGCATTTAGCAATCATTGCGAATAAATTAAAATCTTGCCAGACAAAAGTTGAGTAAGAATGATCTTTGGTTGGAGAATTAACCGAATGAATTATAACATTGGCGTTTGTCAAAATGACATTTAATGTATTTTTAAAGTTGTCATGGTTACTAAGTCAAAAACTATGACGTAGCGGCAAGAAAAGCACCATGTAATCTTTTCAGTATAAGATTGTTCTGATTGGTGCATGTGATCTTGGTTTTAAAATATCATTGGTCCACGTCATCATTATGTTAATTCTCATAAATAATTATCCTGGTGAATTTAAGATCGTGATCACATTAATATTTTAACGACAATAAGTAAATTATTAGAAAAACATAGAGTTATGCTTTCGCAACAGACTGATAATAATTATTATCAATTTAGTTCCGCTATAATGCTATATCAGTTCGGATTTTATAATAGCTACAGTTGCATGTACTACATTATTAAAAGTTTCACGCAAGAAATAACAACAAACATACTTTATTAGATTTAACACAGCTTATTAAAGTCTATGATCAATCATAAAATTATATTACTTTCGATTCATATGGTAACGATGTTAATTAATCTAGTCTAGTGCGCCACTTGCATTTCGTGCAAGTCTTGCGCATTCAGTTGTAACTAGAGGTAACTAGAGGTGTTCCGCAATGATCAATTCTTGGCCCCTTATTATTCAGCAATTTTTTGTCAAAACTGTAATTATTGTTAAATGTATGTTGACGACATCCAGATTTATAAGAGCTTTTGGTCACACGGTGATTGAGGGTGTAATAGAAAAAAAATAGCTTGATATAATAGAAATTATCAATTGCAGAATGACACTTGCTTAAACAAAAAAAAATATTATGCTTATGCAATAAACTTAATACTAGGTAATGGGACGGTTGGGATGTCCCCCACTACTCCTCCTTTAAGCCCCACCCCCTTTTATAACGTCACGAACGCGGAAGCCTTGAACTGATCAAACATTTCTGAACAGCTTTCATCAGATTTGAACAGTTCTTGAACAGCTTTTGGACAAAGCTGTTTAAAGGAGAAGTGGCGGGGGACTTTTTATTACCTACTTTTATTAGATTTGATACACACGCTCGATTTGCATTGAACGCTCACCTCCGTAGACTGACGTTGTTAGTTTCTGGGTAACCCGTCGTCAGTACGGCTGCTATGAGCGATTAATCGAGCCGGCGGTGTAAACTTTTATTGTTCAGAAAAGCATTTACATATTTATGCAATAAAATAATTTTTTTGAAGAATTTTATTATTCTAGAATTTCATTATCATTTTATTGTTATTAAAATGGTCTTTCTTAGTCAAGGCAGATTCAGGTTTTCGAAGAGACCTGGGAATTAAAAGAGTTTGCGCCACTAAATTCGGCTTCCAAGTTTTCATTCTGGTTTATGATTTGAAGGATCAACCAGAGTACCTTTTCGAGCGATTAATCATTCAGAACAACATATTCTGCCAATGACCTTCATATAGATGCCCTTATCTGATTACATTACATCTCTCACTATGTTGTTGATGGATGCCCTTAGTAGTTTGGGTTGCCTTGAATAACAACATCTTGATTTTAGTCCAAATTGCTTGCTTCATCTCTGCTCAGATTATCTTTCACCAATACAATATGTATGTACACTTAAGGAATCTAGTACTTGGATAGACATTGACAAGCATTTTGATATGTGCCTTACAATTAGGCAACACTAATTACGGTAAATGTGTAGCTTCTGTGCAGGGTCGTACATCGGGATGACATTTTACGTCACATTATAGTTGATAACTGTATACGTTGCTTAGATACTTTAGAAAATTTTCACCCATTCTCAACCCTGTACAGAGATCATTTACCGTAATTAGTGTTGCCTAATTGTAAGGCATACGCCAAAATATTTGTTAATGTCTGTCCATAATACTAGATTTTCTAAGTGTACTTTTACCAATACAAGCTTCACATGTTTTCTAGATGTTCTAAAGCAGGGGTGGGCAACCTTTTTTATAACATGGGCCAGAATCAATTTTACGTTTTTTCCGCGGGCCGTAGTAGTTGTGACCTATAATTTTTTAGTCTGCAAATATGAAATAAATAAAAAAAGTGTTAAAATTAGTACTAAATTATGAACATACATGTTGCTATGTGCGTTTATAATCAATTCAAACTAAAAGAATTACAATGAAAATATTTATTTACAATTTCTTCTAAAGATCTCGCGGGCCGGATAGAAACTTTTCGCGGGCCGTAGGTGGCCCGCGGGCCGGGGGTTGCCCACCGTTGCTCCAGGCAATCTAGAAAACTCCGTGCAAATTCCGTCCAAAATCCGGAAAACTCCGGGCAAAATATGAAAAAATCCGGGGAATCTCCGGACAAAATCCGGAAGGAACTCCGGACAAAATCCGGGAAAACTCGAGCAAAATCCGGGAAACTTCTGGCAAAATCATGGGAACCCCGGGCCAAATCCGGGGGAACTACGGAAAAAATCCGGGAAACTCCGGGAAATTTCGGACAAAGTCCAGGGAACTCCGGGCAAAATCCGCGAAAATCCGGACAAAATCCGGGAGTGTTGGCAACCGTAGCAAAAGTAGTACCCGATATCAAAGAAGTAATACATCGGTAGTTATCATCCAATATCCAATTAATCAGTGTTTTCAAATTTTAAGAAATAGACAACGTGCAACTTGCTGAATACACAAAATACACCGAAATCAACATGTAAATGTCAGTATTTTAGACAGTTGCTGAAGAAATATTTGAGTTCTTTTTGACAGAAGTCCTTAAAACTTTTCATACGTAAGATAATGAGTACTCAATTTTTGTCGGAAAGATTTTCATTTATGAGCAGTGGTTGCTTGGCAATTAAACGAGACCAATTTGACGAAAAGAGCGCGCGGCGCGAGGGCTCTTTTCCAAAGAAATTGGTCCAGTTTAATTGCCTTTAGCAATCATTGCGAATAAAAGAAAATCTTGCCAGACAAAAGTTGAGTATGAATGATCATTGGTTGGAGAATTAACCGAATGAATTATAACATTGACGTTTGTCAAAATGACATTTAATGTATTTTTAAAGTTGTCATGGTTACTAAGTCAAAAACTATGACGTAGCGGCAAGAAAAGCACCATGTAATCTTTTCAGTATAAGATTGTTGTGATTGGTGCATGTGATCTTGGTTTTAAAATATCATTGGTCCACGTCGTAACTTATTTCGTCTCGTTTGTGTTTATCATATAGATCAGCGGTTCTCAAAGTGTGGTCAGTCGACCTCAACTGGTCCATGGACCTCAAGTGAGCCGATAATACAAAATTACAATTAGTAATTCAAAGAAAATAGTAATTTATATATCATAAATCATAACACCAGTAAACAGCAAAATAAATGCAATTTAAAAAGTGGCTATTGACAAATAATAGTATTGAAAAACAACAGACCACTTTTATATATTTTTATTTTCTGTTAATAGGGAATAGGGAATACAATTCATATTCATTCGAGTCTTTGATAAATGCTTTCGTTTTGTCGGAAGTTAAAATAAAGATTTACTTCAATATTAGAAGTTCGTATTTCTTGAGTATTTCTGGCAAAGATTTTATTATTATTTTCAAACTGGGCTGCAAAGATAGTTCATCTCCACGTGGTGTGCAATAGATAACACTAAAGAACAAGCAACTTTGGCAGCTAGATAATCATAGCGAGCACCTGGATAAAGACATCATCTTCACTATCATTATGACAAGTGCGAACTCTGGTGCTCTTCACACGACCAACTAACTAGAAGTGTCAAACCCTGTGTCAGGATCTATTAATATATAAGATTTTATATATATCTTAGTGATGTGTATTTAAGAATTGTATGGTCCGCGGTTTCACTGAAAGCTTTGAAGTGGTTCACGAATGTCAAAAGTTTGATACACAAACATATATTACATAGAAAATTTAAGGTATAAGCGGTAAACTGGAGCAGACAATTTTCCCTTTTGTGATACCATATGTTTAAGTTAATGTTTGCTGTTATGCGCTAGTTGTACGTTTTAATCAGCAAGCTATAGGATGTACCAACTTTGAACTTACAACTTTTGTTAAACGTGTAACAGATAAAGAGTACGCAACACGTGCGTGAAGTGTCATTAACGGCACGTGCTGAAAGCATACGAATTACATAATGAATCACTTCACGCAGTTGTCACGTAAACTTCTATTAATTAATTAATTAATTAATGTTAAGTTAAACAACTTAAAATTACTGAAATAGCTGTAGGTTAACTGTTAACTACCTGGGCCTGCCTAACAACTTACTACTAAAAATAAAATTTTTAATTGAAATTAGGAACTAGCTAAAAACTTTATTTGATATAAAATTTGCATTTAGTTGGTGAATTTGTCATTTTCTGCTACGATGACCAAGAATGACAGAAAACACGAAAAAAAAGTTGGTGAGATGAATAAATGCAAAAGCTCATGATATAAATTAAGTGCGGGATGCAAAGTATCTAATGGATTATTTACGTGAAATTAATAGTGTTTTGGGAAAGTTAACACATACAATATGTTTTAAAAATAAATTAAATAATGTTGTAAAGTTTCGACTATTGTTTTGTAGGTTGCGGTTTCAAATCTGATATTGTTCCGGAGTTCACCTATAAATTGATTAACAAACTTTATTAATTCCATTAACTTTTACTATTATTTACGTTTCGAAAATTCCAATATAATTGGATAGTTGGAGTCGTTGTTTCGAAGCTATTTCATTAAGCAAATAGATTTGAAAACACATTTTCATGAATTGTATTGCTACTTAATTACAAATAAAATTTGACTATATATTTAATAAACAGATTAACAAATATTTTATAAAAAAAAATTTCACTTATCGAAATATAATTGCAACAATTTTGTTCTCAATACTTAACAACAATATTGACACATTATTAATTTTATTAACAACAGAGGAAGGAGTAAGCATTCTTACCAAATAATTATCAAATTATAGGGCTCTACATTTATCAATAAGTCCCTAAAGTAGAAACATGTGAGCTCTAATATGAATCAGCCTGAAAAGCTCGAATTAATTTTCTGTAAAAAATTGTATACGGTATTATTTACGCCTAATGCATTTCAATTAGAGTACGACTCTAATTGAAATGCATTTTACTTTACATTTTAATAAAAATAAATAATAATTAATTATAAGGAAAAAGCAATATGGCTGTTAATATAATGACTAGATGGCTACAGAACCCTTTTAGGATTTAAGAATCCTTCTCGAAGTTCTACTGTTGGTGTGTTAATAGTTACACCAGCATTTAAAAAATCACGTTACCCATGACTGAAAAGTCTGAACTTCCAATGTTTTTATTTCACGTTTTAATGAATCGAATTGTTTCAATTTGTAATGAGGAATAAAATGCATCTTAATAAATCAAATGGCGAAAACCGCAGCTCTCTTCGCAGATTAGTTCCGGAGATACTTCAAATTTCCGAAAACACTGCAAGAGTCGTTTTTTTTTTCAAATAAAGTCAAATAAATCCGAAACAGGGCCGCTAAGACCAAGTATGTGATAATCAAACTGGCATTTATTTTTTATGGAAAATCAAAAAAGATAATAAAAAATAGGATGTTGCATTTAAAATAAGAAAGTTGGTGCCGATTTCCGGTATAACCGAAGTCGGGCATCTTTGCACATATTTTCAGTCGAAAGAGAAATTTGGATTATCAGTGCATACAAAGGATAAAGCATCTTAGTTGGGACACCCGGTATAAATTGAATGTAATTGATTATACTAATAAGATTTAAAATGATAAAATTAATTAAATAATGGAAAATTACCAATTTAAATAAAAATACGAACGTAATTTATATAAATATGATACGCTAAAAATAAGCAAAAAATTTGCGGCCGTGAGAGCAAATTATTTGATTACGTACTAATAAGTCCATAATCTTATTGTAGATTAAGAGAGTTAATCGTACCTAATGAAGTTGGACCCTTATCATATCCATAGGCAGTCTTCGCATCCACCTAATGAATTTGTATGTCAAAGGTAAAGAGATGAGGTCCACTGCGAGTCACGAAAAGCCAGAACTTCCTTAACGGATCATACACGAGCTTCATTACGATAAACAAAAAACCATGGTTTCGGGGACATCAAAGGAAACGTTTTCAATTAACGTACAAGGCGAACATTATGTAAATATGATTTTACAAATTTTTTTTATTAAAATAACGTATCAAATTATAAAATCATTTTGGTATTTCTTTTTTATGATAAAGTGGACATTTTTTTAAATATGTTTGGCGTGGTATTGTTAGGATTGTATTTTTGTTCTATACAGTCTGTTCACGGGAGCATTCTACAATAGCTAACTTCTTTATTTAAAGATATACAAACTTGGTTAAATGGACAAAGATTAAGTACCATGCAATGCGCATTTCATGCAATAAATTATAAAACAAAAGAACATCGCGTTGCTAAGATACATGCATAACTATTAATTTTTTAAATTGAACACCCTGTATATTTTTATATTTTTAAGTTGCTCCGGTTGCATGCTATAATTAATTATAAAACAATTTTTCTCTAGGATCGCTAGTTAAGGAGTTAAAAAAAATAATAATATTTTGCATTCTGGGTGTTCACGAATTATTCTACAATATCTAACTTTTTTATTTAAGGAGATACAAAGTTGGTTAAATGGACAAAGTTTAACTACCTTGCAATGTGCATTT
>JAFFZR010017279.1:0-13285 GCA_018397195.1 Lethrus apterus | reverse complement strand
CTTACATTTAGGGCATATTTTTTCTTTTCTGGAAAGAAAAACATGATTTTTTTATTTACCCAAAGATAGCGTTTACATTTTCCCCACACGTACATTTCATTGGGGTAATTGTAAACATTTGTTTGTACCGAGTAAATTAGTAACCTTGAACTTAGGTCAAAGAAATAAGTTTCTTTACATCTCAAATTTATCAGTATAAACAATAGACAGTTCGAAACTTATCGTTAGTGCCTTTAATGTAAAATATTAAGTGATATTACTGAAACGAATTACGAAGTTAAAAACAACACGCAAAACTTTTCGTAACATCACACGTTCAGTCCGTTGAATTGTACCTAAATTGTATTTTCGGACATGAGTTTATTGACAAAAATTGCTTGTTTTCGTGTCTTTCATAACCACGTAAAAATTACCCTACCATCCTCGATCGCTTTTTTGGAGAAAAATTCAATGGTGAAAACAAAAGTTAGCTACCGTCTTTTGTTTTCGAGATGTTAGTTTTTGGAAAAAGTTCTCCTAATTTGAGTTGTGACAAAAGTTATATTTTTTATATGAAACTCATAGTTGGCTGTGGCTTAAATAAAAAGACAATTTTTTTCCCTTTTCAACAATATATAACATGTATGGCCAATTTTTAATTTTCATACAGAATTTTTAAAAATTCATACTTTTCAAGGTCAGACATATAAGTCTGACCTTGAATATTCAAATTGACGTCCGTCATTCGTAACACACAATTGGCATCGCTTTGAAACACTCCGAACTGACGTTGATACAGAATTAACACACTATATAACATTTTCTCTTAGTTCGTTTATATTATTATTAGTATTTTTAAATGGGGTTATATTATGGGATTGCTGGTCTAGTGGCTTAATCAGGAGGCTAGTAACCTCAAGGTCCTGGGTTCATGTCTTAGTGTCGGACATGTAAACTTATAGGTATCACAGATATAAATTTTCAATGTTTGTGAAAAAATGTCTATAATGTGTCCCCAAAGAAAGAAATTGGCGTTTATGTTTGACTTGCAGCTCAGAATTATTATTACTCTGCATAAAACATTGTAATATATCAAACTTTATTCGCCTACTTCGCAAAAAGAACATCTGACCTTGAAAAGTATGAATTTCTGAAAAATTAATAATTGGCCATACATTTTATATATTGTTGAAATGGGAATAAAATTCTCTTTTTAGTTAAGCCACAGCCAACTATGAGTTCCATATAAAAAATTATAACTTTGTGTCACAACTCTTATGTTACAATTCTTATCAAAAAAGTGCCTGAAGAACTTGGATATTTTTTTCTTCATTTTTCCAAATAAGCAAGATATAACCATAAAACGAAAATTGAAAAAATCGAATTTTTGCCCATAACTCGAAAACAAAAGACGATAGCCAGCTTTGGTTTTCACCATTGAATTTTTCTCCAAAAAAGCGATCGGGGATGGTAGGGTAATTTTTCTCTTATGGTTATCGAATTTCCCTATGAAAACATCGAATTTTGCCCTGTACAGGTTGTTTCACTGGCAGGGCATTCCTCACTCGTAAACAGTGACACATGGAAACAAAGTTTCTACAAATAGTTACAGGGTTATGATTGGTATATAATTTAAAATTATTGGTGTGTATACAGGCTGTTTCGTAACTGTGGTATAGATTTCAATTTTGTTTTTTTTTTTAATACAATACCCTCGATATTATTGTATATTTGGAAGCACCAATAAAATTTGCACAAAAAAGATAATAAATTCTCCAGTCCTAATGTCGTTAATTTCCGAGATATTTTCTGAAAATTATGTCACTTACATTATTTGGAAAAAGCGGTTGTATTTTAATTACCTTTTAGAATAAGGGAACCAAACTGAATTATGCTAGTACTGACCTACTTACACCTTCAGATGTGTTTACAGTTGCATTTTAATATAATGGGTGTTCGTTCCTAAAGCGCAAACTCATTCAACTTGAATTGGGCATATCTCTATTTTTTAAATAGAACACGCCGTATATATTTAGATCATTCAATTCCTATTAATAAGTGCTTTGATTTTTATTAAGCATATCCTATGTCTATCTCTTCTACTTTTCAACTCATAGTTTTTATTAAGTTTCTGTTATTCAGGTCGTATTTAAATTCTTAAGAAAACAAAATTGAAGTCCATACCACCGTTACGAAACACTCTATATACATAAAAATAATTTTAAATTATAGACCAATCATAATCCTACAACTATTTGTAGAAACTTTTTTTGTATCTGTCACTGTTTACGAGTTATTAAGCAATTCCCTGCAACTGAAACACACTGTATGTATATAAAATAAATGAAACAGATTACAATGTAAATATATACCAAACTATGGGAATAAGTTATAACGAGCTTGAAATGGAAGAAGGCGTGGGAGAGCACGGGAAGAAATTGAAAGAATTGTTGAAAAGCATAATGGTAGGAAAAGCAAAGTGGCCAAGTGGCAAAGTGACAAAGTGAGAGGAGGGAATTATAATGCCCGATGCACAGACATAACAATCAGATTACTTAGAAAGGGAAGTGCAAGAAAAGGGGAAAATCCAAGAAATACAAGCAGGATTTAGAAAAGGACAAGGAATAACCTATTACATTTTAGAGCAAACGCTACAGAAGGTGGGAAGCTCATTCCTTCCCCGCGTTATGCGTTATTTGTGGATTTGGAAGCAACTATGGCTCGATAGATAGGAAAAAGCTTTGTGCATGTTTAGAGATACACGGACAAAGGATTGGGATTGCATGAAAGACAGTGTAAGCGAGAACAGGTACAATGGTAAATATATGGAAATATCTGTATCTGAGTATCTGAGAGGAGAGAATGCATCAGGTGAGCAGAGAATACGTTTAGGTGTGGCAGTGAAGAAGAGGGGAACATATATTAATTGGATCAAGTAAGTATAGTATATGTGGAAAGGCGATAGATGGGAGCAGTGGAGCAGCGACAGTTGAAATGGATGAAGAATGAAAGAAGGAAAGCAAGACTACAGAGTAACTGCTTGAATAAGAAAGGGGTGGGCGGAATTAATGAAGAAGATATCGAAAGTAAAGAAAAAGGAAAAATGAAACGATTACTTATAACGTTATATTTTAACTATTTTTTTTTTTTTTTAGATCTGTCGTTACGTTCATATTTTTAAGCCCAACGTCCCATTTTCCAGTGTAATTTATTTCATTTTCGTACCGGTGTCTTGCATTCCACTCTACGGATTTCAAAAACTGGCAGTTAATATATATACGGCTCAGGCGTTTCGTTCTAAAAATTGCCATAAATTTTCGATGCGCATTCGTATCTTTACCGTCAGTGAAGCTTCTGTATTTGTATGTATATGCGTGTGTGTGTGTTTACAAAGGATGGAGTATCTCTCATATTTATATTGATCATCGTGCCGCCCAACTCCCAGATGTCAGTATACATTCAAACGTATCCAAATAGCTGGCGCGCATCCCCATCCACCACCCCTTCTGACAAAAAATGTTTAATGTCACAATAGTCTAAGCGGGTTGCGGATAAATGCCACCGGGAGCAGATACGACACTAGCGACCACAAATCATACGTCAGCTTTGGCCTGACAGCGCGAATATCAAATGTCCCCGGCTGAAGAATTCGAAGGCATTTAAATATAGATATTTATTACCCAGGATATACCTACGCTCGCCGGTCCCCCTTCGACGCCCCCTTTTATCCGCCGTCCCTTGCTCTACCTCCCTCCCGCCCCGCAACGTATTAATATCGCGAATGCCACCGCAAAAATACAACCGATACACATTTTTATTCGCGTTTTGTGTGTTTGTCTTTTCCGCTCGTTTATTCGAGCATTACACGTGACATTTTTAATTGGATATTTACGATTTTTCGCCACATTGTCGCGTGTTAATTAAAATCTATAAAGGCGGTCAAATTCACTAGAAAATGTACGTCATGTTACTGTTTTGTAATCTCATATGCCTCAAGGATTAAAGCTAAGACCAGTTTAAAAAAAGAAAACATATATTGCTATGGGTTGTTGTTTTACGATTAGAGCTATCGTTGCACAGCATATTCTGGAGTTTTGTGTAGCAAATGCACGTTCTTGTAGAAAAGAAGTGTTATGATAATCAAAGTTTAGATTGAAATTTTATGTAATGATATAAATAGTCTATGATAGGTCTGGTGTGTGTCAATGATATATCGTCTTATAAGACGCTAGTGTATATTTTGGATATTTTATATCTGCTTGATTTAATAAACAAGAAAAACTCGCTCATTAGTTTATTTCACTGGAAAAACTTCATCAGAAAGTTAGACCTGAATACCCAGAAAACCCATCTACTGGTGTATTAAAAATTGTATTAAGGATTAAGAATATCTTTTATAATTTTTGCAACGAATTACATTGTCGAAGCTCAACCAACCCAACAAAGCCCAACCCAACAAAAAAATTGTAATTGGATTTTTATAATCAATTATATTAAATTACAAGTTAAGTTGATAGAATTTTTGAAAAAAAATGGCTTGATATTTCAAACCCCAATTCACCTGAAAGAAAAACTCAATAATTTTTTAAGCCTTTTTGTAATTCGTGTCTATTAATTATTCCAATTTCTGAAACAAATGAGCGTCGAAACTTGAAACACCAACTTAAATGAAAGACTAAAATTGTTTTTTCAAGTTCGACGTTGCAAATATAGTGAAAAAAAATACTTTTAGGATATTTGAGAAATTTAATAAATAAATGTAACTACAAAAAAATAAAGTCGAAAAAAGATTTTTTTAACATTTTCTTGTAATGAGATTTTTCGAACAATTTAGTTTAATTCAGTAGAAAAAACATTTTCAAAGTTACAAAACGAGAAAATGAAAAAAAAAATTAATATCTTTCTTTTTGACATTTTTTAAAATTCAATGCTTTTAACTTATTAGTCCCCAATCTGCCTGAAGGAAACTGAAATTTTAATATATGTTTTTGCAAATTAGAGTTAAATATTTTTTAAATCTGAACTTTTTTAAAAACTTTAAAACTGTAAACTTAAGCGTTTTGAAATTCGAGTTTTTTAATGAATTATTCCATTTTCTAAACAAATGAGCGTCGAAAAAAATTATAATGTCAACATCATTTTTTTTTCCAAAATCACATTTTTTTACTGAAAAATGACGGCGACGGACGATTTGTTAAATTTTCTTAAAGAATTATAATGTCAACATCATTTTTTTCCAAAATCACATTTTTTTACTGAAAATGACGGCGACGGACGATTTGTTAAATTTTCTTAAGGAAAACTAGAATACAATATACAATCTATACATCTATAGTGTGTCATTGCTTGAAATGCCTCTTTCTCTCATGAAATAAATTTTGGTTTCTGGGATGGAACCACGTTCGTTTTTGGCTAATGGTAAGACAGAAAATCGCATATTTAGTCTAAGCCGAGAATTTATTTCAATTGACAACGGCTGAGGAAGCTGACGATTTACGTTCTATACTGATCTCTTCCTTTTCTCTACTCAGCTGAGAAAAGAGTGTTAAATTCGATGTAGTCTTAAATTGTAATGAAAATTAATTTAGTGTAATTTTGGCAAAATTTTATATACAGTCTGTTCACGGAAATATTCTGCAATACCTATCTTGTTTATTTAAAGAGATACAAGATTGTTTAAATGAACAAAGTTTTAGTACCTTGCAATGCGCATTTCGCGCAATAAATTATAAAACTTAATACTAACCAAAAATCTAAGCTAAATAGCATGGAAATGAGATTCCTAAGAAGAATTCAAGGATGGATCGAATAAGGAACCAAACATACAGAGACCAATTCAAGTACCCCTCATAGTAAAGAACATCCAACAAAACCAACTAAGATGATTTGGACACATACAGAGGATGAAGGAAGATAGACTGGTTAGACAGGTATACGAAGCAAGGGAGATTACAAGAAGACGTAGAGGAAGACCAAGAAGAACGTGGGAAGACGAGGAAGAGACGCCGCCGACGAGAGAGGCTTGAGCTGGATAGAAACAAGGGAAAACCAGGGACAGAAAAAGATGGAGAGAGTTTTGGAGGAACATCCCAGCCACGGAAACTCTGCAGGAACCTTTCACCACAGGGTAGAAAGGTTATTGATTGAAGAAGAAGAAATTTTAAAACAAAAGAACATCGCATTGTTAAGATACAAGAATAAGGATTACTTTTTTAAATTGAACACCTATATTTCTGTACTTTTAAGTTGCTCTGGTTGCCTGCTATAATTAATTATCAAACAATTTTTCTCTAGGATCGTTAGTGAAGGAGTTAAAAAATAATAATTTCTTGCATTGTGGATGTTCACGAATTATTCTACAATAGCTAACTTTTTTATTTAAAGAGATACAAACTTGGTTAAATGGACAAAGTTTAAGTACGTTGCATTGCGCATTTCACGCAATATATTATAATACAAAAGAACATCACGTTGCTAAGATACAAGCATACACATTAATTTTTTAAATTGAACACCCTGTATATTTTATATATTTAAGTTGCTCTGGTTGCCTGCTATAATTAATTATAAGACAATTTTTCTCTTGGATCGCCAGTTAAGGAGTTAAAAATAAAGTAATAAAATAATAAAAATCAAAAAGCAAAAGAGTATTGTCAATCCTCCTCTTGTAACAAGTTGTTTTACAAATGTTTTTTATCCTTCGGTCTGCATCTATATGTCTTATGCATCTCACATCAATAATAATAAAAGAAATTATTATAAATTATTTATTTATCACTATTAGACAATTTATAATGAAATTTGCAAAATTATTTTCTCCAAGACTCTTTTAATAGCGGCTTTAGAGAAAAATTGTCTTATAATTAATTAGGCAGGCAACCAAAGCAACTTTAAAAAAAATACAGGCTGTTCAATTTAAAAAATAATCCTCATGCTTGTATCTTAGCAACTTGATGTTCTTTTGTATTATAATTTATTGTGCGAAATACGCTTTGCAAGGTATTTAAACTTGTCCATTTAACCAAGTTTGTATCTCTTTAAATAAAATATTAGCTGTTGTAGAATTTTCCCGTGAACAGACTGTATAAAAGAAGTTTTTGACATTTTAATTTAACAAACCATACGCTATATTTCTCCTTTGATTTTTTTTTTAATTCCTCTCATAAAAAGAAAGATTAAAAAGTATCAATAAATTTGTCATAAAAATTACGACGTGTGGTTTTCCAAAATTATTTATTGATTTATTTAAGGACAGTTCGTTATGGGACAGATTGTATATAATCAGTATAATAAAGTAAGTCTCCGTTACAAGATAAATTCATCCGGACATTCCCGTTTGCGTTTTCACTTAGGAAAATTGAAAATCCCATGTAAAACATCACAAATCCTCGCCAATAAGTAACCCCAGCAGCGATCTTAAGTGGCAGTGGTTCTGGGGCCGAAGCCGTTGGTTCGTTTAATATCGCGCAAGGACAGTGTATAGATTTGCCAGATCCGATATTCAAATGAGGTTCACCCTCCGCTGAAGGGTTGCGAATATTCACAATCATATTTTCTCCAAGGGTGAACACCCCCCAAATAGCCCGGCGCGCCTTTGTGTATTTTGACGGATTTTTTCGCGCGTTTTCGCCGCTCCTTGTTTACGTTGCAATTTGACTACGCGAAAAATTGTTTTCTTTGCGATTTATGAATTACGAAGCAATTAACGGTCGAGTGGAGAAATTTCCAAAAATTAAACAAATTAATTAAATCGATTACACGTGGTGAGAGTTAGCGAAGCGGCCTCCACGGGATGAAATATTGTACTTACCAATTACATCATTGTAATTTATTCAAAATTACTGGAGAATTATAAATTCGGAACTGTCACTTTATTGCCGACAGTTCGCTTCGACGAAGTTATGATTTGAAAGTTCCGAACACCAGAAGGGAATTTACTTCGCGTTTTCGCAATACAGAGGTTCTCAATGTTCGGCATCGGACCAACTCAAAATCGCCGCAATATGTTTCGTTCAACCAAAAAACCACCCATAAACGCCCTATTAGCATTCCGTATTTGTTGAAACGAATTTAATTGAAATGAAAAAAAAAAATCACGAGAAAATGAATCAGTCTTGAGATAGGATCTTGTAACAATGTTGACGACCGCTGTGTTATGGCGCGATTTAATTTGCATCGATAATTCCTTAGCTGCCGTTTCTACTCACCCCATAGAATGTGACATTACCCCTTAATTCAGTTTGCAATCACCGCGATCAATCACAGTCTTATCAACGTTCGGCGTTCATTGCCGGTAGTTAAACTCGAGCGTGAATGTGAAACTTTCGTTGCCGTACGAGTCGTCGTTTATAAAATGATTAAAGATCTTGCACGGAAAAGGGAATAAATAAAAGCAATGGGTTTTTATTCGTTTCCACTTTGCAATCGTCGATGGGTAATAAAAGAATTGGAACGATTGTGAGATATTTAATACTAATAATAATTTATTAATACAGACACAATAGTAGATTAATAGATTCAGTTCTTTCAAGTCTGGATCATGAAATACTCATAGAACTGTTAGTTGTTAAAATCAATATTGTTCTAATTTGGTTAAATTACGTTATAGATGTTTTCCTCTCAGATTCTGCGGTGGTAATAGTGTTCTGTAAGATAATTTATTTTTCTCTATGAAATCATTGCTCAACAGTTTTTCTTTACATTTACAATTTTAATACTCGGAGATTTTTTTCTGGTATTTTTACTTCATAATCTTCCCCTTCCTATACACTAATTAGGTCTTCTTTTCTTACACAACTTATTGCAATTCCTCCATATTCAAGAAATTTCATTCACGAAACGCTTGCCTAAATTTTACCTGAATCTATATTTTCTTCATTTGGTGTTGGCGATAACATGGGACATATTTAAGTAAAAAGGTAGAAGCAGGACTGAGTAAAGTGCTTGGAAATGGTTGGGGAGCACGGTTAGAGGATAAAATGATTTTCAGGGAATGCTTTGTGAGGAGCATTCTAATGTATGGAGCGGAGATATGAAGAGTAAAGGAAGAAAGGGAGATGGACAGAAGATGGCAGGAAGGGATAAAGAAGGCAGTAAGACAAGAAGGTCCACCCAGGACTACTTGGTAATGCAAGAAACGGGTCTAGAAAGACTTGCAACAAACGCAGGAAAACAGGAAGATTGCATTTCTAGCAAAAAAATTGAAAAAAAACTGACAACTGACAACTTTACAACGCAACAACTGAAATAATTACAAACTAACTGAACAACTTACTGATTAAGTTAAGGGATTCCGTGAAGTATATAATTTTAAAACTAAATGAATAAAAATATTTTTAAATAATCCGGAAATGGAATGAAACAATTGACAACTTCGCAGCGAAGCAACAAAATAATTAATTAACTGATGAATTTGATTGATTCCCTTTGTAGTTTGTAGTTTTAGCAAAAAATAGATAAAGAAACTTTGTAAATAATTCGGAAATGGATTGGCAAAATTGATAACTTCGCAGCGAAGCAAATAAAACAATTGACAACTTATTAAGTTGACAGGTTCCCTAGAAAATGATGAAATTTGTAAATTTAGTAAAAATTGAATACAAAACTTTGCGAAAATTCCGGCAATGGTTTTGCAAAATTGACAGCAACTTCACAGCGAAGCAAGTAAAATAATTACAAACTTATGATAAAGTTGATCCGATTCCCAAGTAAATGATGACGTTGGCAATTTTAGGAAAAAATGAATAAAAAAATTTGTAAGTAATTCAGAAATAAAATGGAAAATTTTGCAACTTCACAGCGAAGCAAATAAAACTACTGAAAAATAATTGTTTAAGTTGACAGATTATCTGAAAAATCATGGAGTGTTCAATTTTAATAATAAATGAATAAAAATTTTTGTAAACAATCCGGAAATGGTACGTCAAAATCAACGACAACTTCACAGCGAGCCAAATAAAATAATTGAAAACTAATTGATTAAGTTGACAGGTTCCCTGAAAAATGGCAATTCTGGAAAATTACTAAGTAGATTTTGCAAGAAAGGGAAGAAATTTGTAAATAATAAATAACAACTTCACAGCGAAATGAATAAAGTAATTATAAAATTATTGTGAAGTTTTCCGATTAACAGGTAAGTAATGAAATTTGCAATATTAACTTAAATTAAACAAAGGCATTTGCAAATAATCCAAGAATAAAATGGAAAAATTGATAACTTCACAGGGACGCAAGTTAAACAATCGAAAACTAATTAATTAATTTGTCAGATTCCATGGGTAAAAACGAAGTTTATAGATTTAATAATAAATGAATAAAAGTCTGTAAATAATAAGGATATAGAATGAAAAAATTGACAACATCGCAGCGAAGCAACAAAATAATAAAAAAGTAATTAATGAAGTCGAAAAATTCTCTGGGAAATAATGAAGTTTATAGTTTTAGCAAAAATTAGATAAAGAAATTTGTAAATAATCCGGAAATAGTATGGAAAAATTAACAACTTAACAGCGAAATGAATAAAATAATTATAAAATTATTGTACAGAGTTCCGATTATCAGGTAAGCGATGAAGTTTGTAATTTTAGCACAAATTAAACAAAGGCACTTGTAAATAATCCAGATATAAAATGAAAAAAAAATGCTTCACAGCGAGGAAAATTAAACAATTGAAAACTAATTAATTAATTTGCCAGATTCACTGGGAAATGATGAAATTTATAGATTTAGTAATAAATGAATAAAAATCTTTGTAAATAATACGAATATGGAATGAAAAAATTGACAACTTCGCAGCGAAGCAACAAAATAATTACAAAGTAATTCAGGAAGTTGACAGATTCCTTGAGAAATAATGAAGTTTAAAGTTTTAGCAAAAATTAGATTAGATAAAGGAATTTGTAAACAATTCTGAAATGGATGGCAAAATTGGTAATTTCGCAACGAAACAAATAAAACAATTGAAGACTAATTGATTAAGTTGACAGATTCCCTAGAAAATGATGAACTTTGTAGATTTAACAAAAATTGAATAAAAATTTTTTTAAAAATTCCAAAAACAGCTTTACAAAATTGACAACTTCAAAGCGAAGCAAATAAAACAATTATAAACTTATGACAAAGTTGACCCGATTTCCAAGTAAATGACGAAGTTATCAATTTTAGAAAAAATTAAACAAAGAAATTACTAAATCACTCAGAAATAAATCGGAAAATTCGATAACTTCACAGCGAAGCAAATAAAATTACTAAAAAATTTTGTTTAAGTTGACAAATTGTCTGAAAACTCATAGAGTGTAAAACCTTCGTAAATAATTCGTAAATAGTATGTCAAAATGGAAACTTCACAGCGAGCCAAATAAAATAATTGAAAACTAATTGATTAAGTTGACAGGTTCCCTAAAAAATGGCAATTCTGGAAAATTATGAAGTAGATTTTGCAAGACAACGAAGAAATTTGTAAATAATCCGAAAATGGAATGGAAAAATTAACAACTTCACAGCGAAATGAACAGTTTTTTGATTACCAGGTAAGCGATGAAGTTGGTAATTTTAACAAAAATTAAATAAAAGCATTTGTAAATAATTCAGAAATAAAATGGAAAAGTTGATAGCTTCACAGCGAGGCAAATTAAACAAGAGAAAACTAATTAATTACTTTGTTCCTGGGAAACGATGAAGTTTATAAATTTAATAATAAATGAATAGTAATCTTTATAAATAATACGAATATGGAATGAAACAATTGACAACTTCCCAGCGAAGCAACAAAATAATTAAAAAGTAATTGATGAAGTTGACAGATTATCTGGGAAGTAATGAAGTTTATAGTTTTATCAAAAATTACATTAAATAAACAAATTTGTAAATAATCCCTAAATGGAATGGAAAAATTAACAATAAAAATTATTGTGCAGTTTTCCGGTTATCAAGTAAGCGATGAAGTTTGTAATTTTAGCACAAATTAAACAAAGGCACTTGTAAATAATCCGGAAATAAAATAGAAAAATTGATAGCTTCACAACGAGGCAAATTAAACAATTAAACACCAATTAATTAATTTGTCAAATTCACTGGGAAACGATGAAGTTTATAGATTTAGTAATAAATGAATAAAAATCTTTGTAAATAATACGAATATGGAATGAAATAAATTGACAACTTCGCAGCGAAGCAACAAAATAATTACAAAGTTATTCATGAAGCAAAAATTAAATTAGATTAGATAAAGAAATTTGTAAACAAACAAAACAATTGAAGAAGAAGAATTGATTAAGTTGACAGATTCCCTAGAAAATGATGAACTTTGTAGATTTAACAAAAATTGAATAAAATAATAATTGTAAACATTCTGGAAACAGCTTTACAAAATTATTGACAACAAGAAATTACTAAATAACTCAGAAATAAAATAGAAAATTTGACAACTTCACAGGAAGTAAATAAAACTACTGAAAAATAATTACTTACGTTGACAAATTTTCTGAAAAATCATAGAGTGTAAAATTTTAGTAACAAATGAATAAAAATCTTTGTAAATAATCCGGAAATGGTGCGTCAAAATAGAAACTTCACAGCGAGCCTACTAAAATAATTGAAAACTAATTGATTAAGTTGACAGGTTCTGGAAAATTATGATGTAGATTTTGCAAGAAAACGAAGAAATTTGTAAATATGTAAAATGGAATGAAAAACAACTTCACAGCGAAATGAATAAAATAATTATGAAATTAATGTGAACATTTCCGACCAGGTAACTGATGAAGTTTGTAATTTTAGTACAAATTAAATAAAGCATTTGTAAATAATCCAGAAATAAAATGGAAAATTTTATAGCTTCTTAGCGAGGCAAATTAAACAATTGAAAACTAACTGACAACTTCACAACACTTAAACACAATTCTTGCATGATACTGCGAAACGAATAACTTTGGTAGCGCAAAGTGAAGAGACCAAGATGAGAGAAAAAGATAAGATTAAAGAAATACTTACCAAAAAATAATCTACGAGAAAATTAAAGTCACTTGAACGTTGTCACGTGAAAGTTTTTTGCTTTAGCGCCTCGAAAACATTTCATTTTTTTTTGCTTACTCGTCTTCGAATTACTCTACATTGCCTTACTTTAACGTACAGGGTGGGCAAATTTCGATGTTTTAATAGGGAATCTCGACAACCATAAGAGATACAAAAAAATTACCCTACCATCCTCGATCGCTTTTTTGGAGAAAAATTCAGTGGTGAAAACCAAAGTTGGCTATCGTCTTTTGTTTTCGAGTTATGGACAAAAATTCAATTTTTTCAATTTTCG
>JAFFZR010017276.1:3070-13516 GCA_018397195.1 Lethrus apterus | reverse complement strand
TATTTTCATTTCTTCCCATGTCATTTCCTTCTTTATCCCTATTTCACCAATTTGGTTTATCCATTTTCTTCTTGGCCTCGCTTCTGGCTTCGCTTTTTACTTGTGCTTCTTGCTTTCATTATCTTTCTTGTAATTCTATTTGTCTTCATATCCATACCAGGTCAATTATTGTTTCACTTTCACTTGAATCTTCATTTTCACTTCCATATTAATATCCTTGTGATCCAGTATTGTCTTATTCGTTGAGTAATATATTAATATAATTTCGCTCTTATGATCACTACTTTAGTCTTATTTATATTCACCTCCACTTTCATATTTTCTTTGGTCCATGTTCACTAGTTTCTGCATTTTACTTTCGGTATTTACCATCAGGACCACATCGTCTACTTATAGCAGTCTTATTGGTTCTAGATTTCTATACCCGATTTTTGTGTTTAGTTATTTGCGTTGTGCTTTAATCCGTTTTACTATCTTATCCATAACCAACAATGGATTTAGACAGTTTGTTTTTCTCATTTTGAACTGTTTTGATTTTTGTTCTGAAATCTGTATTTTGGCCCTTATTATCTCATATGTGCTCCTGATAGCATTCACTAGTCTATTTGGTACTTCCAATTCTTCTAATGTTCTCCCCACTTTTCTATTTAAATTTCTATCTACTGTGTCGAATGCTGATTTTAGATCAATAAATGCTCATCGTTCATCTAAAGGCGCTTTTACATATAAGTAAAGTAAGACCTGAATTAAAAGAGTAAGCCGAGTTTCGCAACGATGCGATGAATTCTTTTTGATGCATTCTTATATTAAGACGAATTTACTTTCGTCATTGTTTTCTTCGGTTATTAGAATCGTCATACCTTTTTCTGAACATTTATCTCCATTTCATTAAATTAGACAATACAGTGTGCTTCTCCTGTTACTGCTGGATAAATCGACTTAAATGTATAAATTTTTAAACATAGACTGTGACATATTTGTTCTCGCAATGGAAGCGAAATGATTATAAGAAAAACGCACGTTGAAAAGTTGGTTAGCTAAACAAAACTAGGTTTCAATACCTTATCGTATTAAAACAAATATTTATTACTACATACGTCGAAACAGGAGGGTTAAAATATGTAAATTGCTCTCGGATGTGGAGTAATCTATTCACAAAGGAAGTGAACGAATATAGTGAGAGGCTCGTAATAAACAAAGCAGTAAGGTAGAGGGAGCGGAGCACGCGGTTAGCCTAGCGTTCAAACAGACACGGTTGCGAAGCGGCTCGTAAATTTGGCGTTTCTTACGGCCCTTGCGACCTCTAATTCCTCCCATGTGACGTAGGACGTGTGCTTTATGTGCTTGCGTGAGTGCTAGACCCGGTATAAGTCTGCAATTGATTCGCCTTTACTCTCCCTACGCGCGTCTCTACAGCGGTCGTACAGTGACGTTCTACTTATTATTTTGTTATTGTCTCTTTTATTTTCTGTGCCCTACCTGATTTATCTAAATTGATGTCGACGATAATGGGATTTCTTATGATATACGAAATGCACCTTATTTTACTATTACCATATATTACTAACACCAATCATTTTGCAATCAATAATTGCTGTCCAAAATTATCTTACGGTTCATAATAAATTAGTAAACTTCAAATTCTAAACTTCAGTATTTCCAGCTTTTACCTGATCGCGCCTTATCTTAAAAATCGCAGACGATATTCAAGTGTTAACAACTGCACATCTCAAGTGGATTACATTTGTAACTAAGTTCCGCAGGGCTCTGTAATGGACCCAATTCTGTTTTTAATATACACTACTGGACAAAATTAACTCACCACCATGTATTTTCAGTATATTTTTCAAAGTATCAGTATCTGTATCCCGTACATACATTTTTTAGATGACTTTGGATTAATTACATCTTAAATGTCAAAGAATTATCAAATATCTGCTAATTGTCAGCAATATTGCATAGATTAGTGACCAGAGAATGTCCTTGCTTAAAAATTGGTACTCCATAAAATCGAAAAATTTTATTTTTTCTTAAGTTTTATTATTATTATTTCCTTTGGAATTGTTTTAAATCGCTCACTCCGGTTTTCTTAAACGTAATCATGAATAGACCAAGAAATTTAAGTGAACAGGAAGTAATACGTGCATCGACATTGCTGAAAGTCGGATATTCTCAACGATATGCCATTCATCAATAAGTCGCATGGTTAGACGTTTCAATGAGACTAGTTCTTATTCCCGAAGGCGTGGTCAAGGGCGAAAAAGGTGAACTAACGAGCGAGGTGAAGCTTTTCTCAGGCTTGTTCTGAGAAACAGGACCATTACAAATTCAGTCCTGAGAAACAAACTCGAAACAGTTCGAAATGTAACAATTTCTTCTCGAACAGTACAAGGAGGTCGAATGAAGCACAACTGAATAGTAGGACGATAGAGATTGCACCGCTACTTACCAGAGAACACAGAGTAGTTAGGCTCAGATTCCAATTGGACTGTAGACTATTGGAAATGAATTTTATTTACGGATGAAACAAGAGTCAGCTTAAAGACTTGTGATGGCGCGAGAAGGCCTGGAGAAGACGAGGAGAACGGAATTCTAGTTGCCGTTTTGTTCAAAGGGTGCCATTCGGAGGAGGTCCACTAATGTTTTGGGGAGGGACAGTATGCTGACAAGAATGCAAGTGGTTATTAATGCCAAATGAGGCAATACATGTTTTTGATTTTTTCTTTTTAAATAATTTGTTGACACAAAAGCATAGTAAGAGATTCATCAGAGCATCAATGCATATAACATTTTTTAATGACGCCAGAGCATAGAAACTTTTGTGAAGCTTTTTACAAACGGCATCACTCTGGTCCTCCCAATCCAGATTACAATCTAAAATATTCACCAAAAATTATAGGTTTTAGAAGTATTAGTTAACAAGTTATTGGATGAGAACACAAAATTTGACGGTGTTTTGTACTTGTTGAAAAATTCAATAAAAACTGTTTTGTTGTGATTAATTATTAATCTATATGCAAAACACCAATTTTCAAATTCTTTAAGAACAGTATCTACTTTTTGAACTAGTTTATCTTTGTCTTTATCAGAGACCACTATGCATGTGTCATCTGCATATAAATAAAGTTTCCCTTCACTAATATAAGTAGGAAGATCATTAATAAATAACAGGAAGATCAGAGGTCCTAAGTCACTGCCTTGTGGAGTACCAACATTGATATCACATATGCGATCTGACATCCCCAATCTTAACAAAAAATTTTCTCTCCTCTAAAAAAAAAATTAACCAATCATTTAAGGAGCCATCAATGCCCAATTTATAAATTTTTTCAGACACAATAGAGGTTCCGACAGTGTCAAAAGCCCTAGTAAGGTCAAAGAATATGGAAACAACATATTCACAAGTGTCCACTTTGTTATATACATATTGAATAGCCTTCCAGCATTTTCCGAGCGTGTTTCTATGTTTTCACCGTTAATTGTAAATTCTGGTTGCCGTCAACTATTACGGCGCATTATAACTGAACTAACATTCACTTGTGGACCGCATTTATCGATTATTTAGTAAAATACTAGGAAGACGCATTTATTTACGACAAATTCAATTGTTGTAGCTTTATACAGGCTGACCAACGACCAACCATTGGCGCTGTATCTTGCTTAGTTTTTATCCGATTTGAACAAATTATACATTAAATGAAATCGCTTTACAAATAATATTTTTTCTTGGGTCCAGTTTTTGACAGATGACAAACAACTTTCTTTTTTCTAATGGCACTATATATATTTTTTATGCATTCTTATGGAGAATTTTTTTCTGAATACCCTTGAGGAAAAAGATAAAGCAAAAAAAATATTTTAATTAAAAATAAATGAAAAATTCAAAAATCTAGTAACCAGAATTAGAGCAATAAAAATCTATTGTAGGTGCTCAAAATTGCCTCCGTGCTGGATATTATACCGGATAGTGGATCCGGATCCGGATCCGGATCTGGAACCGTATAGTGGATCCGGATTCGGATCCGGATCTGGAACCGGATAGCGGATCCGGATCCGGATCCGGATATTGAAAATATGAGGTATCCGGATATCCGGATAGTTTTTGATCCGGATCCGAAATATCCGGATCCGGATCCCAGCCCTTCTCTATGCTCGTCGCTAACGTCACAAAGATTCTCCGGGGGGAAAATCGGGTGAGAATGCAGAAAATGAATCTTCAGGGACATATTGACGCCTGTTGGGAAAATAAAGAAAAAAATGAATGACATAATTATTTTTTTCCCAGAGAATCTCGGTGACATTAGTGACGAGCATTGTGAGAGGTTCCACCGAGAAATAAAGATACTGAGCGGCACTACCAGGGATTTTGGGATCAAGGAATAATGGGAGATTATATCTGGTGATTCATGTGCGAAACGGATTCCAAAATAAATAGAAGAAAAAGCAGGAGCCAAAATTTTGTCTAATAATCTCATATTATATTGAAATAGTACAATGAAAATAAATGGAATGAATAAAACAGCACTATAGGTACGCTATAAATAAGGAAAAAATAAAAAATTGAGAAAAATTGAACTTTTGTGCTTTCACATATAATTGATCATAACTTCGTTGATTTTCACTCTAAATAAATTTTTTTATATATATATGATGGCCCATTGCACTGAAACTACTGAAGCGACTGAAAAACAAATATTTATTGGTGATTCGATTACCTTTAATTTGATATGCCGAACGGCGAGATTGGTCATTCCTAACTCGAGATATGCTTCAAATAGTCAAACTACCTCCGAAAAAACAAAAAAAAAATTTTTAAATTGATATCTCGAAAACGTATCCGTGCAAAAAAAATTAATGCAATTTTCGAGTTTGGAGGGCCAAACTACACAAGAAAAATATAGTGGCACCTATTGCACAAAATGGCTGTAAACTAGTTTAATTTAATCGTTATGATTCACTAACTGCTGAATATGAAATTTTACTTCTTACAAAATTATGAAATATTGCTGTTCTAAATATTAATCTATTTTGTAGGAGTATGTCAAGGACATAGCAGATTGCCAAGAATTTGTCTGGACTTTAAAATTTACGTCTTTTCTGTTGTCTGTCGATGCTATACTTTTTATCGACTAGTTCAAAGTAGCAAACTTTTATAAATAAGCCTTCCACCATGCTGCATAATAGTTGATATTCGATAGACAACAATGATGGAAGCGTGTTCCTAATGGTGTTAAACTTTTTACGACGACACATCAACGACACGAATCGACGGCGAGAAATTCCAAGTTTGAAACTTCGAAAATTTAGTCGATAATGCATTTAATAGTATGTCATTATTCAAGGCCCGCTAGAGCCACTTAAAGTCTGCCAATTTTCCTCAACATATATTTTCTAGTTCAATGATGATCGTAAAAATCCACTACTTATATTTTCATGGCTGTAAACTTGAAACGATAGGTTAAACGAATTACGTGACAAATGTGTAATTATCGTTCATTTTAAGTTTACCAACTACTGTCATTAATGCCTTTATAATGATTAATACCTATCTTTATTTAATGTATGTGTTTAAGGCTACAAAACTAAAATACATGCTAGAGGAATTCTTTCAAGATACGAAAAACTGCATTATATATGTAAAGTGTGTTGAAATTCCAAATTGAATAAATTTGATTTAGCTTCTGTTCTTATTTTAACCTTTAGAATTAGTTGTAAAGCCGTTCTTGTCTCAAAATATTCTAAGGTAAAAGCATTGTAGAAGTACATCAAAATAGAATAATTGTATATGTATGGTCGGTTCCTTGCCATTTCTCACTACACTACTATATTTAATGTTTGGAAGAATTATTGCACTATTAAGAAAGTGAATTTTCAATTTTTACTAAATTGTCGTTTTTTTTATAAGCTATTATATTTTTTTCTCATCAAATATATTGGTATTAAATTGATAAAAGTTCAGTAACTTAAGCACCAAGCATCGGAAGACATTATATAATTAATACATATTAACTTTTAATGTACATACTTCAAAACTGATGTCAGACGCAAATTTAGACTGACTTGACCTTTAAGACACACATATCTCGAATTATTACGTCGACTTCCTGGGAATATTCCAGAATTGGCAAATTATCGCCGGGGATTGCTCAGTTTCCTAGAACTTCGAGAATTTGTGCGAGTCGTTTGGCTCCAGCGAAATCCACTTGGCGCTGTAGCGCCACACTTCTCATCGGAGAGTTACGGTACTACATTTGTCTAGTTTTGTCGTAGTGCACTTTACTTGAGGACTTCCAACTACTCGTTTTACACTTATAACTTTGATAATAACGCATAAAAGTTTGCAGAGAAATAAATAGCAATTTTGTAAAATAACGAAATACCCTAATAGAAACAAATTTAATCACTTGTGAGTATTCTTGAGAAAAACTTTCAGTTAAACGTACCTAATATTAAACGCATCAAAAATGTAATGTCACAAATTCTAAAACTACAAAGAATTATAAAGAAAATAAAAGGAGAATTATAATAATAATATAATATGAAACATGAGGAACGTTTTAATCTAAAAAAATATACTGCACTGTTATAAATACAATAAATTTTCAATCAAATTAATTTCAATATTATAGAATCATTCGTCAATCAAAAGGCTCTTCAGCCTAGATATGGAACATACTAAGCGATTTCTATAATGTGTAGATAACAAAAATTTAATACATTTAATTTTTATAGTTTTGCGTTATGTTCATTACTTATATTTGTTTATTTGTTCATGTTTTGGAAAGTAGCTTGTGTTTGTTGAGATTCTGATACCACATCTACTTTATAAACAACAAAACATTTTTATATCCAAAATAAATTATAACTGTATCATAATTAACTGTATTTCTCTTCAAGTGCTAGGGATGTTTCAAAAACGTTCCATTAATAGTATACAATATATAGAATAAGCAGGATCAAGTCCGTGCGTTCTGCTTAACGCATTCAATGTCGCAAAAGATCGCAAAATACTCCTAATGGATTCCGTTTTCTGTCATTAAGTCCTTAGATAGTATGATCAAAATACATGAATACCGCATTTCATAGAGTAATTTAAAAAAAATCTGTAGTATCTGTTAAACGCAATAAAACTTCTAAGGAAGGACTTGTTTAAATATCTTTGGAAACATCAGCACATAAATTTGTTGTATATACTATGTTGATGAAGCTGAAGCTGAAGTTACCTAACGGAAAACCTTGTTTATATTCGGTGGAAAAAGAGCTTGAGCTTCATCAACATAGCATATACAAATAATTTATGTGCTGATATTTCGAAAGATATTTAAACAGATACTACAGATTTCATTTCTTTTAAAATTTACTCTATGAATTTCGTTTGAACAAAAAAATAACCGAACAATAAAAATGTTATCACAAATATGCAATATTTCTTTCTTACCTAATGGCTTCTTGGTTAGTTGACTGATTCTTGAACTCAGTGTTATGAAATGGAATTTTTTTTGTAGAAATATTTATTAGATACTTTGTGTAGAATTTTGAGAAATTTTGTCCAGATAGGCGATTACACATTACGAAATTAAATATTTAGAAAATTCGTTTTGTTTTTATTTTTTAAGTACAGGGTCATTCTGAAAGATGTACTGATATTTTAACAGATGATAAGCTGACCTTAACCCAAACCCAAATCCGCAAAAACGGCGGTCCTATTTTCATTTTAAATTTTCGAAAAATGTAATTTTTTATAAGGGCATTCGGTTGTATTCGGCTAAGTACGGTTGAAATACACACAGTATTTCAATATGTGTCGCGTTAAAAATCAACTTCCAACGAAATGTTGCAAAACAACCTTTATTGATGATAATTCGGCGTTATTGTCATATTTTACTCAAAATTTAAAATATTTTTTTCTGGCACACCCTTCAACATAGGACCGCCATTTTTTCATATTTGGGGTTGTGTTATCAGCTATCACTTTTAAAATATCAGTACTTATTTCAGAATGACGCTCTATATTGCAAAATTTTCAGGCGGTCCTATCAACATATTTTTTATTTTAAATGGCTATGAGCTATGAGCATTTTTACAAATAATGTAAATAAATTAAAAATAATTCGAAGGACATATTTATACAGTGAGAACGTAAAGGTTGGAACATATTCGATAAAATCTTCATAGGGCAAATAAGAAAAAAATGCACGGACAGGTCAATTTTCTTTTTTAAATGTCCTTCCTTTGGTATAGTATACTTTGTATTGCGTCATCTATGTTCGTGTTATGACGTCATCGCTTGTTTTTTTAAATTGCAACACCCTCTTTTGATAGTACCATTTGAAAGAGTAGATTTTTCTCTGTATATATGCCAATTTGTATGGTATGTTATAGAAGAATATTTTCGAGATATTTATTATTAATATTTAATAACCCATTGTTGCATTATTTTCGTTCCGACACTGATCGTAACTCCTTTTTTCATATGTACCTATTATGCTTAGCAACGTTTGGGATCCGGAAAATTTACCTCCAGCAATTTACCGCCAGCAGTTGATCGCTGGCAGTTTACCGCGACAGCAATTGATCCCATAAGCAATTTATACCCAACAATTGATCGCTAGCATATTTATCGACAGGCAGTTTATGGTTGTGTGGTTTTTCCAAATTTGAAATTTTACTTAATAATTCTTGTGAATTCTTTATTGCGTATGTCTATAACAGAACACATAAAATTTAAATCGACTAACAATATTTAAGTGGAAGTGATTCGGGAAACAAAAAAAAGAAATATCGCGATTGTGATGAACGCATTAAAAGACTCGTTAGTACATTCGATGGTGTGATATTGTTGACTATTTAAGAGGTATAGCGCATAATATTTCTTATTAATAGCGTACATACTGTGCTGTAAACGTTAATGTTAGATTTTCATTAAATTAATAAGTTACTTGATAACTGTTGTATAATAGTTTGTTGTATACTATTGTATACACTATTGTAGTAATATCTGTATAATTTTTTCCAAACTTGTGTCTAATAAAATGTATAATCCACTTCTTAATTTTTTTTATTGCGTCATTAACACAGTATTACAAATAAAAAAACTCTAATTTTAAAAAGACAATTAACTGTCTGGCGATAAATATGCTAGCGATCAATTGTTGGATTTAAATTGCTTGTGGGAGCAATTGCTGTCGCGGTAAACTTCCAGCGATCAACTGCTGGCGGTAAATTGCTGGCGGTAAATTTTCCTAGACCCGCAACGTTTAGTGAACAAAACAAAATGTCACTGTCAAATATATGTCACTGTCACTGTCAAATTTTTTTATGAAATTTTATTTCATTAAATTGCAATGAATACCAAAGCTCCTTTTCTCGAAAATATTGTATTGTGCATTATTTGACAGTGACGTTTAGTTTTGTTCACTAAAGTCACGGTGCTAAGCATAATAGGTACTACATATGCAAAAATAGGAACTACGATCAGTGTCAGAACGAAAATAATGCAACAATGGGTTATTAAACATTAATAATAATAAATATCTCGAAAATATTCTTATGTAACATACCATAAAAATTGGTGTATATACACAGAAAAATGTACTCTTTCAAATGGTACTATCAAAAGGGGGTGTTATAATTAAAAAAAAACAGGTGATGACGTCATAACTCAAACATAGATGACGCAATACAAAATATACGTATACAAAAAAATAGACAATTGAAAAGAAAATCGGCGTACGATCATTTTTTTCTTACTTGCCCAATGAAGATTTTATCGAATATGTTCCAACCTTTACGTTCTCATTGTATACTTCATACATTATATCTGTGTTTCGCAAAAATATATACTTGAACACTCAAATATAGAAAAATAAGTAAATTCATATTTCTAAAGCCTGTTATCACCCTATTGATTGAGTTTTCTTCTATACGTATGAAAAAAATAAATAAAATTGAATGGACATTTCTCACCAAGATGTTCAGCATTTCATCAATTAGGTATCAATAACTCTATAATAAATATCTGCAAACTGAAATTCTCAACAATTAGAAATTAAATTAAATCACGCCTTCTCGATTAGATTGTTGACAGTTAGTCACCAGAGAGACTTTCACATGAATCGCCTTCGTCTAAATATAATAATAAATATTATTAATAATTAATATGTTAACTACATATATTAATAACAACTTTATTAATATTGTAACTTAATATACAACTCATGGAGGACGTCTCCAATCATGGAGGACGTCTCCAAAGAGATAATAATTTTCCTATAATGCATAAATAATTATTAACAAATTAGTGAGTCTTGTTGATCCTTTTAGCCTACGTTAAACATTAACGCTGTGTAACTGGCTATCAAATTAATATTTGGGTAGGAGTTATGCAAACCGAGTTGAGGTTTTGCAGGTAGGGCGTCTCGACGCCAGTCTGTCCGGCGCCTATTC
>JAFFZR010017275.1:0-10641 GCA_018397195.1 Lethrus apterus | reverse complement strand
TTTTAGCGTATTTAATGTTCAAAATCTTCTCCATGGCAAAAACATAGTATGTAGTAAAACGCCTGCCTAACTTTCTCTAAAAGTTGAGGTGAAATATTTTATATTTCTGTGCGTAGTCTGACTTTAATATCATCAATGTTATCTGGGTTTGTTACATGCAGTTTACCCTTGAGAACAAAAAGACATCGAAAATTGTAAGGTCTGCTGATCTAACTGGCCACTCAATTGTACATTTAATACGCTAAAATAAACAACAAGAAACTCTGTAGACAATAAGTTAAAGAGTGTATGTACCAAAGTGGTTAAATGCCAAAACCACGAAAGTTTTGATTTTATCATACTAGGTGCTATATGCCATGGTACATGTCCCCGCAAAGATGCCAGAGCTCGAAAACAAGGAGGAATTATTATTTTAAATTTCGCTTATACGTATGTGCAGACTCTAGTTGCTCTCGAAACGTGCTAAGTGCCGATGCGCATCTGTTAATAATAATTTCTTTTTCGCAAGTGACTGTAAACTTGATTGATATGGAGGAATTAGATCATATGAATGGAAGATTTAGAGAGAAGCAGTCAAAGAATAGAGCTTCAGGGAAAGGGTATATCAACAGGAACAAAAAGGCAGTGGCGTAGCGAGCTTAACTAGCGCCCGGGGCACAATACCTTTTTAGCTCCCCCCCCCCATTCGAAAACCATTCGCAAATTAATAAATAAATAAAGTAAAATAAATAAAGTCATAGGCTCAAGCTAGGCTTTAAATTTGAGACAAAAAATGTAATTGAGAAAACAAGACTAGATTTTGAAATGTATATGATCATCTAGAATTAGTTCAAAAGATACCTATTATTTATTTTACATATTTATAAAGAAATATTTTAAAAACACGCAGTTTTAAAACAATAAAAAAGTAATTATTTTATCAGACAAATCAAGAAAGGAGATAATTTATGTAACCACACAGCGTAGATGCCATAAGGAAGTGCTGACAGATACAGGTCGAGTCAGCTCTGCCAGTAGAAAAGACGTGCCATTTCTATTATGAATATATTATTACAGTTTGATTTAGACTATTAGTGTTCCTTTTTTCCTTTTTATTTACGAATTAACATTTATTATATTACACTGTCACTAAATTTAAAATATATTTTCCAGAAATCAATTATAATAAAAATAAAAATTATCCAGCAATTTTTGTTTTGCTGACCATTTGGCGCCCCTTTGTGAGTAGCGCCCGGGGCATGATGCCCCCCCTTGCCCCCCTCGCTACGCCACTGCTTACTTGTCAAGAGTATTATTAAATTCTTCCCAAGATGGTGCTATTACCAATTCAAAGGACAAGTTGCATTCCAATAAGAATGTTATGAATTTGTCTCAAGTACAATTAGCAATTATAAAAATATTTCCTTAAAATTACCCTGTAGTTATTTATCATCACTGAAATCATTATAATACGACGTTTTTTGAAGAAAACTCTAAATATTTAACACGTTAAAGTGCGTTTGTATATTTATACTCTTCATAGCTCATAGTTCTCATAACACTTTTAATAAATCTACTTCATGCAATAAAAGATATTGGACCCAATAATTCCCATATACATTATTCAGTGTTTGTTATTTAATTACTAATATTCGTATGAATTAAATGAAGATATTAAATTGAATCGTATGAACAGGGTTCGGATGTTGTTTGTACGTGTCGATATTTTATTTCGTATTGGTCATGGGTGTCCAACGACTAAGGGACACCGAGATGATTGATGAAACGTGTCGACACAATCTTCGAATAGATCTGGCATCTCAGCGCCAACGTGGCGGGTGGCATAACTAATAGTGTTACAAGTTAGAGTTTTTCTTTTGCTTGTGTTTTCAATATAGCAAGACATATTTTATAACTGTTTATAATAACAAAAATATTTAATTTTTTTTTCAGGGCGAAACACGAAATATTGAATGGAAAATATAGAAATAAGAGAGGCTAAAACTAAATGTTGAAGACTATACTGTACTATGTGGGATAACTTTCAAACAAATTAGTTTAGATTATATTAATTGCAAATCTATGAATATTCAAATACTAGCAAATTTTATTACATGTTTCTTTATCGACGGCATGACGTTACGTGACGTTCGAATATAATTGAATTTCATCGCAATGCTGCAAGTGTGCGTGGCAAATAATATCAAACCGCAATTCTTGTGCATTCGACGACGGTCCCTTCTACAAGTAACTTTAAACTTCATAAATACGGTATAAAGTTCTGCCAACTTTGTGCAAGTTGTGCTGAGATGATTATTTTAACGGTGGAACCATCTGGCGACACCTTCAAGAAATGTTGATAATGAGAATTGCTTCTCCATCTGCGGAATTTTATTCCTATTGGTTTGCCATTCAATTAAGACAGAAAATACTCAAACAATGGCTTTAGAAACGAAAATTTATTATTAAAAAGTATGTATTTTATTGCCTACTTGAACAATTGTTATAAATCTTCGTTTGTTTTATATAATTTTTTTATATTAAGATAAATATTTGTAGCTATTATTACTTGATTTTTTTTTAAAAGCACAGGATTAAAAAAGGACAAGAATGAAGTTGATGTTTTAATGAAAATAAAATTTTTATTTTGTCTGTTACGTCATTTATAGTTAATATATAATATAGAATCGTTAACTTACATGAGAAAAAATATCTATACGTAAAAATACCTAATACAATTATTATGTTAAAGAAAAAAAGTTACAAAATTAATAATTTAAAATTCCATCATTGCTGTAAAAATTAATTGAAACTATACATGATCATTCTGAAATAAGACCCACTATTTTGACAGGTGATAGCTGAACTTAACCCAAACCCAAATCCGCAAAAATGGTGGCTTCTTATTCCAAATTTTCGAAAAATGTCAGTTTTTTTGTACGGGTACCTATTAAACGCTAAAATGCTATTAAAGATAAATAAATCAAGTTTTTATAATTTATTACATATTTACCCAATTTTTCAAACCTAAAACTGTCGAAAAAGAATCCGTCAAAATTACTATTAAAATTTTTTTATTAATCATTTTTTTTCTTTACATTTAAGCTTTCACTGCATACATAATTCATATTATGTATATTTTATTTAATATTATAAAAGGTTTCCGTATCAAAATACATTTATCGCTACCTGGTCCCAAATCAAAGTATAATTAATTCTACCTGAAATTTTAGAACGTGATATAACGCTACTCGCTCTAATTCGAAACGTGATTCGAACACAGCGCTATACAATACAATACGAGAACATCAATCATGAAATTATCAGATTTCCCTTTAAAAATCATATATTATTATTCTCTTAGGACCATTATTAACACATTAATATAATATTTTTACAACAGGGCGTGCCTATCAGACCTTCTGTCAGTTACACTCAAAAAGAAATCAGTTTTGATAACAGCGTAAAATTTTTACCAAGCGACTTAGGGTTATTATTCGATATTAAGTTCCCTGTAAAAAGAGGTTGCTCCCATTCACGGCTAATCGCGTATATGATATTAATGTGCAGAGAAACGTCCGCGACAGATTTTAAACCGAGTTAATGCGACAGTAGCGATCTCTAGCGTCTCATTTATCATATTTATAATACTTCTGCATTCAAACAACAATGGACTGTGTTAACGACCACAGTTAATTTTAAAAATTATACGCTTTAAGCTCGAACTGTATTTTCATATTTTCATATTATATGAAAATTTTATTTTAAAAAAAGAAATTTATTTATAAATAACAAATACATAAATTCAAATTGTCATGAGTTGTAGTAACAGTTAAGATATCAACGTTCGATTAAAGTAATTAACTAAATTAAATTAATTAAAAAACACAAGCTACCCAAAAAAACTATTTAATTGATCAAACAAAACATACATAATACATAATTATGTCATGTTTTAATTTTCTGAAACATTTGTATTTTCGTACTACTTATTATTGAAATGTTCAAACAAATAACGTGTTTTAAATTAATGTAAATATTGCCCTACATTCTAAAAGATGAAAAACATAAGTTTATCATAGTTCTACTTGTATTGCGTGTTCTGTACGAAGTGAACGAAAGTAGGGATTTATATATGCAAATGAGCCGCTAATCTGATGCTATAACTTACTGAACAACAAAATTTCAAACTAGACGATATCTTGATCAAATATGCATGCAATATAATTATAACTAATAGCTTGTTTTGCGTTTATAAATTACAACGGTTTAACAGTGGGTGGTATTAGAAATTAAAATTTTAGTGCCGCTTGTACTACTCGTGTTTTTCAACTTCGTGTTATAATTATTAATAATTAATTCATGCATTTGTAATAATCTGTTAAAACAAAAAAAAACGCTTTTACGGTATTATTAATAATGATTGTTTCATTTTTATTAAGTGCGAAATATAACAAGTTCCAAAGGCAATTTATTTGTAATATTTTTAACATTTTTCGACATAATTTATAACAATAAGTCAAAGACAGATTAAGAAATATTTTCTTGTTTTAAATAAAATTTTTGTTAACGAAGCTTGACTTTTTCATAAAATTTATTTAAAGAGCAACGTGTGACACACATGGTTGTATTGAGGAAAAAAATGATGTATAAGAAAATCCGACTTGATGATGATTCTGCAAATACGAAACGTCTTTCTAAGTAAATGTTATGAGGTATTGAAGATCCTCGAAAAATACCCGAATGAATACATTTGTGCTTCAAATTTTGTCTACCGTTTGGAGAAGTTTGTTTTCAAAAATTAATTTTTTGAACCTTTCTAATTTTATATTTTTCATTCTATTGTCGGGTTCAAAATTCTAATAATCGAGGTGGAACTGGAAAACCAATTAATTTGTCTTCCACATTTTCATTGGATTTTGGATTCTAAACGGATTCCACAAGTCCTATAAGCCCGTATTAGCGAGAAAGAAAAATGTCAACTAAGGAAATCCCAGCCATCTAAAAATGGTCGTTCAACTACAAATAATTCAAAAATTCAAGAAAAATTAATCCTTTTGGTGTCACTCTTTACATCCTATTTATTTTTTAATTCCTACAATTTTCGAAACATTTTTTTTTATTTATTTATTTGCACAGCTAGATTATATTTTCTTCTTTTCTTCTCCCTTCATAGGTTTGGTTCGAATGTATTATATTCAGAGTCCTATTAAAAATGAAACTTAGGAGGCTTTTTTGAGTTTACAAATTTCGAACATCATTGAAAATTTGCTAACTTTGAATTCGTGTTTTATTTTTAATATAGAATTCTCGTTAACAAAATAATAATTATTGAATCGATGAGTGGAAAGATAATATTCCCAAAAATGCGAATAACATTACACGAAAACATTGATAACTGATAAACTGAGTGACATTAAATTTTGAACATTTTCCAAGAAATAGCTGATTTCATGGTCTACAATTTGTCAATGGATAGCTTTTCAATAGAACTTATAGTTTGGGCAAGAAACATATTTTTTTCGTTTTTCTCAAAAGTGGGGTTTCGAGAATATAATCCTTTTTCAATTGTTTTTGTTGTCTGTTACAACCTTGAAGATGCGCTTATGCAAGTTGGATGTAACGTCTGTGAAGAAATGGGTGGTCATTAAGGTCAGTTATTTCGAAGGAAAGACTCGTAACCATCAAAAGTTACTTATTTATTTAATGTTATTATTTTATAACGTGATAAATTCAACTAAAATTGAATATTAAAATCTAGGGCAGAACGTATCCGCTATTAAATTAACTCATCTGTGTTATCACACATCTTATCATTGGTGTTAATCCTAATCTGATATAGTGTTAGAGACGTAGAGTCAAGCTGCTGCCTAGAGATTAGCTATGAGTTAATCACGTTAGCACGGCCAATGCGCACTCATAATGGCCAACAGATGGCAGATGCGGTTGCCTATAATTGAATCAACTTTATCTGTGAGTATAATAGCTGGGGGTCGTCGCGGGTGGTTGCTTCCCCGGCACCGCTAACGGGCTGCATCCGACTGTCGGTAGTTGCCCTGTTTTTGGATTTACTCCCTCTTTTTCCAGATGTTGGTTCCGAATGCAATTTATAGAAATGTGTTTCGATTTAGATAAATATCTGGTTATATGCCAATTATACGGTGTTTTGATATTGTTGTCTTTTCATGAAAAGAATAATTTAATTTTCGAAATATAGACGCAAAAGGGAACACGCACGTGCTGCAAGCGTGCGAATGGGAATTCTTACTATGACAATGGGTACTTGATCAAAATAAAATAATAATTATAAATGATATCGAACTGTGAAATTGTAAAAAAAAATTTCAATTACAAAATAAAAAGCTACTATATATTTTTTTCAATCATTGCTTAAAAGGAATAATTGAGAAAAAAAAAATTTGGTGAGCGAAAATCAAAAATCAAACTAAGCACACCCCTTGTCCGAAATTAATGTAATAGGATGCTATTACAATTTTTAATATTTATAAGTGAATCCTCAATAATTTTTCTTATTTATTTTATTTATTTATCTTTGTTTAGTTATCTATTACTTTACCTTTTCTCTATTTTATTTTATTATTAAAAAAAAGTTGTTAAATATACACTTTTTAGATAAAATCTATTTTTTTTAACTGTGTAAATTTTGTATAAACAGAAATCCTAGAATAAAGGATTTGGCAATAAATGTCTGAAGAAGTGAAGTAAAATTCTTTATATTCATCAGGTTCAACTTATTATTAAAAACATTTTTTTGAAATAGTATTAGTGTCTGTTATAAGCTAATACTTTTCAATTAAAACTTTTTTGGAAATTCTGTCTTGACTGTACTAGAACAGGACTAAATGATCGTTATATTATTAAAATCTGTAGACAATAAATGTTTTATTTTATTTTTGTTTTATTTTTAAATTATTGTTATTAACCATAACAAAAAAATTAGGACAAGCATATATAACAAAGCTCTCGACATATTCGTTAGCTTATTTCATTAATAAACTAACAAAATCGGAAATTATTACTATTATTATTATTAATATTATTATTTAAGCTTGACGTGATAGATGTGTTATTCGTTATGCAAAACATGTGTCAAAATCACGCGTCAAACTGAAATTATAAACACTCGAATTACCCATCTGCTTGCGACCCTTTTAAAAGTGTCGAGCTTTTAGACAATGGCAAATTCATTTCGGTAGCTTTTGGACATAAATAATAATCACTCTCAGTTCTATTTGTGATTCCCACGTTCCGCCTTCGTAAGCCGCACGCGCACGCCGCAAACATTAAATATCTAATAAATCCGATTCATATGTTAATCCGCATATATCGATATGTCATACGCGTTCACTAAACCGCATTTATTACTCTTGTGTAAACAATGACACAGTCCGTTCTATGTCACTATAAACATACACTTATATTGTGTTTGAAATGTATTATATTGACTATGATTGATATTATTTTATTATGATTAATGTACCTTGTGCTTTGGGGATTATAACTATTTCCCTGACATTTCGGAATGCTTATAAGATTTAATCCCTTGGTATATCCTTTTCATTGATTTACGTGCGACGTTCCGTCTACAATGGACGTTTGTAATAAAAGTTTGTAAACTTTTATTCAAATTTAATAATAAACTTTAATTTGGCTTTATGAGTTGATTTATAACGAGGTATAGAAATTGGTTATATGGCAAACGAATAAATACGAAAAAGGCATTTGACAGTTTTATTAAAAAAAAAACACCTCACATGGGATATTTATTGATATTACAATATGTTCATTACTGGGCAATGATTATTTTACTACGATTGCGTGTCTTATAACTAAGGTCTTACTCGTTAGTGTTCCTTGAGTTTCTAGTGAGTTATTTACACTTAAAATTAATTAACCAGAGGTGTCAAACTCATATACAGTGTGGTGATAAAGTTTGGAACAAAATTCATAAAAATTCGTACCTTACATAACAATTTTTTTCAATAAATAGCACATAAATTTTTTCTTTTAAACAAAAATTTTAATTTTTTGAAGAAAAAATGTTATTTTTTCAGAAAAGTTCTTATGTAACGAATTAATTCGGTATTCACCACTTAAACATCAAGGAGGTCTATCAAAAGCAAAAGAAAAAAATAAGAGGTGTCATTTAAAAAAGTCGATAATGACGTCATTGCACCTTAAAACTTCACTCTTCGTCTTAGATAAATAAATTACTGTTATTTGCTTTAATTTAGAATGTTTACGATTATTATTTTTACTAAATTATAACCACTGACGATCTGAAGTAAATGTGTCATTTATTCAAAAAAATTGTTATGTGAGGTACCAATTTTTTTACATCATCGTTTAAGTAGTAAGAACGTCTATTAAAAACAGAAGACAAAAGTGGGGGTTGTCATTTAAAAAAATTTATGATGACGTCATTGTGCAAAAACAAATGACGTCATTTCAAAAAAATTAACGTCAGAAGACGGCATTTCAAAAACAAAAATTGACCTGTCCGAGCGATTTTCTTAAAAACATTATAAAACGCTTTTATGAATTTTGTTCCAAACTTTATCACACCACTGTATAAACATGGGCCACAAATACAATTTTAGAGAACCTTCAGGCCGCTGAATAAGTTGGGTTCGCTCCGTAAGTGAGAAATCAAAAGAGAGAGTTTTTTAAAAATTACTTTTATGTGGTTTGGGTTGGGTTGGGTTAGGATAGGAATTAAAGAAAAAATGTAAAGCAATGGAAAAAGGTGATGTACCAATCTGTACGTAAAGCGCAGTTAATTTTATCAAAGGGTTGTTTTCCATTTTCTAGCCTCAAAGAAATCGAATGGCTTACTCTGGCAATCCTGCTGCGTTGGCAACTTCAGAATTACAAAATCATTGCAAGATGGAAATTATTTAAAAAACCTTCTACAATTAGATTATTATTTACAATTTAATTCGTTTATTCTTGTAATTTTTCTTTCCTCTTTTCCTTAATTCTTCGTATATTCTGTATACACCCCTTCACCGACACACTTTATGCATCTCCGAACACATTAATATTTTTATTTCGCTATAAACTATAGATAAAAATGAATAAATTTATTTAATTGAATAGATAATTAAACCTGAACATGTTCCACGTTCTGTAACATAAGTGATTTCCTTTCCATATTGTGTCTTTTAGTCAGTTACATGGGGAAAAAATATTTAAATAATGTTGTACAACAAATCAAACAGTAAATAAATATATCACCCTTTGTTATGTTGATACCAACTACAACGAGTAAAATGAAATATGGAAATATCTTAACAAGCATAAATATGTAGATTAAAGATTTACGACTGTGTTTTAATATATTCCTTCTCCCGGGTAATATATTTTATTTGACATCATAAAAACATCATATGCACTTGCAGGTTATATTTCATGTGTAGTTATCACCCTCTCCAATATTACTGCGTGTGAGCGCATCGGACTACTTTATGTTTGTGTAGCCATATACACAGATGGATTATGGTCTTGCTACTTGCATTTCTGTTATCATTGTTATCAATTACCGTATTTGTTTTGTTTGCGTTTCTGTATGCGAACGTGTGAACGAACTGTTTTACCGGGGTATGAATTTTATCGTATTTATAATCGCTTTTTTTGATTTTATTACAATTTATTGCTTGAATAAAACGTTCCACAAAAGACTATTTTCGTTCTATTATTAATATTACAAAACAAAATACACACACATACAAATAAATATAGAATATAGCGAGTTTGTTAATTCAATAAAATTGCGTGGTAATAAAAGGCACATATTAATGGAACGTCGTAAAAATACGACATAAAAAAATATCGCCTTTTGGGCCGTCTTAAACGTACTACATTCATAAAACCTCCATAAAACACAACATGTTATCAATTCAGGTTAATGTCTCAACATTTTATGAACGAATATCAGTTTCGTTCGGTAGGGTGAAGGGAAATAAAACGAAACCAATAGGTCTAAATTATTTATTTCTGGCTTTTGGTAGAATTTAAATAGAATCTATAAATAAAATGTTCCTTGGATTTTATAATATCAGCGGTAATTAAATTATTACTTATAACTTGAAAATGTTAATTAAAGGCCATTTACCAATTTTTCTTCTCATATTGTGTACAGCTGTGCAGGGTGGGCAAATTTCGATGTTTTCATAGGGAATTTCGATAACCATAAGAGATACAGAAAAATTACCCTACAATCCTCGATCGTTTTTTGGAGAAAAATTCAATGGTGGTCTTTTGTTTTCGAGTTATGGGCAAAAATTCGATTTTTTTAATTTTCGTGTTATGGCTATATCTTGCTTATTTGGAAAAATGAAGGAAAATAATGTCCACGTTCTTGAGGCACTTTTTTGATAAGAATGCAGTGGCGTTGTTAGTTTTTTGAAAAAGTTCTCCAAATTCGAGTTATAGTTTTTTATATGGAACTCATAGTTGGCCGAGGCTTAACTAAAAAGAGAATTTTATTCCCTTTTCAACAATATACAGGATGATCCAAAATTACCGACCCAAATTCAGGGCGTCGATAGGTGACATCAGATTTAGTAAAAAAAGTGTACACAAAAATTCTCTAAGAACCTTTGTTCTAGAGATATAGGCATTTTAAAATTATGCAATTTG
>JAFFZR010017272.1:0-13545 GCA_018397195.1 Lethrus apterus | reverse complement strand
AATGACTTGCAAACTCACTGAACTTTAGGTAAGTTTGCTTGGCATATGCTTACTTCTCAAAGATTTGAACACTTTATTAGCTTACATTACATTTAAAAAAGCTTAATATTTAAAAAAACACTTAGTTGTTTAACTACAGCTCGTGAGTGTATTGTAAATAACTTTGATATTAAGGAATGCGATCAATACCTTAAATTTTAATCGCAATACTAGAATTATAGTCACGCCTTTTTAGTTTAATGGTATTGATTGTTATTGCTAAATACTTAAAGTTATGGCGATTTATTTGCTGATTTAAAACAGGAAGCCTTCGACATCCTTGGTTTCACACAAGAGGAAAAGGACAACATATACAAGATTACCGCCACCGTTATGCACATGGGTTGCATGAAATTTAAACAGAGAGGTCGCGAAGAACAAGCCGAAGCTGACGGTACCGACGTAAGTGAAAAATCTTTACTTCATTAAAATTCTCAAATTTTTTTAACCACGTTTATTAATTTTCGTAGGAAGGTGATCGTGTAGCTAGATTATTGGGAGTTGAAACTCCAGCATTATACAGTGCTCTCTTGAAACCCAAGATCAAGGTCGGTAACGAGTTCGTAACACAAGGTCGTAATGTCAACCAGGTCAACTATTCCGTCGGCGCCATGTCTAAGGCCATGTTTGACAGATTATTCAAATTTCTGGTCAAAAAATGTAACGAAACATTGGACACCAAACAGAAGAGACAGCATTTCATTGGTGTATTGGATATTGCTGGTTTCGAAATTTTCGATGTAAGTGGAAAAAAAAATTAGCCGCTAAATTAAAATGTCGACTTTACAATAAAAATATTCTTAGGTATTTTTTCTTAGGTTCTAAGCTGCGAGAAAACACAGCGATTCCACTTATATTTTAATTTCAGATTTAGGTTTCGTCCAGTTGATGGATTTCGATTAATATTTTCTGTTATGTATATTATTTTCCTTACCATTGCTTTCGCTTGGGAAAAAAAGACTAATTCTGCAAAAAATAAGCTAACTGTAATTTTCCCCCAGTAACTTGAGCAACTTTGCATTAACGAATAGTATCATTACGATAAGTTGTCGCAACATGCATCCTATTGTCCTTGTCCGCAATTTGTATAAATTTATTAGAGGATCGTCATTATATGTTTTAATGTGTAAAACTCCTTTAAAAAGGAAAGGTTTATTGATCAACTCAATGCGTGGTTTTATAATATGTATTTAACCTTTAGTATAATGGTTATGAACAACTCTGTATCAACTTTACCAATGAAAAATTGCAACAATTCTTTAACCATCACATGTTCGTGTTGGAACAAGAAGAATACAAAACCGAGGGTATCATCTGGACTTTTATTGATTTTGGCATGGACTTGTTGGCCTGTATTGAGTTGATCGAGAAGGTAATTTTTGGTCTCGGTCGTCAAGGATAAAGGTTTGAAAGGTCAACGAGATACACCTTAATGACGGTCTCGTGCATGTGGTCTATTGTCTCTTGTGTGTTTTTCGATCTTTCCCGTATATGGTTAGTCAACGGCATCAAGAACCGTGCCGGTGCAGTTTTCACCTATGGAAAGGGGGATTGCATACGACTTGGCCATATACCAATTTGTCATTTTTCTATAGTTCAATGGTTTCGAGCAACTTTGCATCAACTTTACCAACGAAAAACTGCAACAGTTCTTTAATCACCACATGTTCATTTTGGAACAAGAAGAATACTCTAGAGAAGGAATTATTTGGCAATTTATTGACTTTGGAATGGATTTATTAGCCTGTATTGAGTTGATTGAGAAGGTAATTGGTAGGAAAATCGTCCATGGGACAAAAATGCAGATATACGTTCTGTGATTAATCTACTTTACCTACGTCAACCTAATCCATTGTTCACCAATATATTTGTTGTAGTCTTAGTTGTACCTATATGTTGTTAGCCTATATGTTATATGTAGTATATATGTACGTTTAACGTAAGGCAACTTATAAGTTGTCGCGGTTCAACCACTACTGCAGGTGAACTGCTGTGTTTAACGTTTATGTAATTGTGTGCTGTTGTTTTTACCCTATAGTTCAATGGTTTCGAACAACTTTGCATCAACTTTACCAATGAAAAATTACAACAATTCTTTAACCATCACATGTTCGTACTCGAGCAAGAAGAATATCAAAGAGAAGGCATTGAGTGGGCCTTCATCGATTTCGGCATGGATTTATTAGCCTGTATTGAGTTAATTGAGAAGGTAATGAAGTCATGCCGCTATCAGAAAAGCCACGCAGGAAATAACTACTATCTCATTTAACTTGATTCTAAAATTTACATTTACAATTTTCATAAACTTACATTATTGACTTCGAAAAACATTATCAACTACTTCGATAAAAGCAACAATTATAACAACTTTTGACTAACTTCTAGATTAAAATAAAGCCTTAAATAAAACAAGGTCAATTTAATTTGCTTATTTGTAACTAACTTACAGTTTAACGATTTCAATCAGCTGTGCATAAACTACTCCAATGAAAAATTGCAACAATTTTTCAATCATCATATGTTCATTATGGAACAAGAGGAATACGAGCGAGAAGGAATTAAATGGACTTTTATTGATTTTGGCTTGGATCTTCAACCGGCTATTGATTTAATTGAGAAGGTAGTGTGTATTTTATCAAAATTTCATTTAAAAAAACCACAATGCACAACATATTGATGATATAAATTTTGCACTTGTAGTATGTATATGCACAGTTGTAGAATCCCTTTCAAATTTAAAAGGTAAGTTTAGATTTAAAATGATAACTTCGTGAGATTTCGATGTAAATTTATTGCAACGTGCACGTTGTGCTAGTCAATTACGTCTCACAAAGTTGTTCTGCAAATTTGAATACTCTAGAACGTTTCATAATGTTGTTATTATATTATAGCCTATGGGTATCTTGTCCATCCTTGAAGAAGAATCTATGTTCCCGAAAGCCACTGACAAGACATTTGAAGAAAAGTTGAACAATAACCATTTGGGCAAATCGCCTAATTTCATGAAACCAAAACCACCAAAGCCTGGTCAACAAGCTGCTCACTTTGCTATTGGCCATTATGCCGGCAACGTAAGTTTATTAAAGATGTAATCCGATATAATTGACACATGTATTTAGGTACCTTATAACATTACTGGATGGCTTGAAAAGAATAAAGATCCATTGAACGACACCGTTGTTGACTTATTCAAAAAGGGTAGCAACAAACTTTTGGTTGAAATCTTTGCCGATCATCCTGGACAATCTGGCGCACCTGGTGGCGATGCGAAAGGTCACGACAACATTTATTTACTTTATATGACTTCCCTCATTTACTATAATATTTACAAAGTTTTGTATTTCGTCGTCCTTAAAATTAACTTTATGATTTAGGTGGTAAGAGACAAAAGGGTTCCGGTTTCCAGACCGTATCCAGTTTGTACAGGGTAATTAATACTTCACTAGCTCAAGAATGTGACTATGGGCTAAAATTCCCTATTAACGAAAACCTTTCAATTCCTATCCACAATTATCCCAATCATTAGTATATTAATAATGTTGTAAATGCTAAATGTGCTTGCTTCTTAATAATAGGTGGCCGTGGTAAAAAGGGTGGTGGTTTCGCTACGGTATCTTCGGCATACAGGGTTTGTAAAACTATTACATTTAATGGATTGATTCCACCCAATGAATGGACTTTACATCACGTTTATTTCACAAATAAAGAATGGATTTTGTATCACGTTTATTTCACAAATACAGGACAAATAATATCAACGCTTTTTGACAATCCAGTTGAATGGACACACGATGGCACAGATAAAATAGACTACTGTTTGTGCATCCTAACATACTTAATGGCTCCATCCAAAACCATGCACTAACTAATTAATAAAAGGCGTTTATTTATAATTTTTTATTGGATAAACTATTTATATGGATTTCTCCATCTTAGGAACAACTGAACAACTTGATGACCACTTTGAGATCCACCCAACCTCACTTTGTCCGTTGTATCATTCCCAACGAATGCAAACAGCCAGGTTTGATCAAAGAAATAACGTACGGTCGGCATTTTAACGATGTTTTTTTTTCCAAATAGGTGTCATTGACTCACACTTGGTAATGCATCAATTGACCTGTAACGGTGTACTTGAAGGTATCCGTATTTGTCGCAAAGGTTTCCCCAACAGGATGGTGTACCCCGATTTCAAACTTCGGTAATTATAAAATTTAATACAATATATCAGCAAATAAAATCGTAAAATAAAAATTGAACGTCCAATATTTAATAAATATTTTCAGAAATAAGCAATAATCAATGCCACATTTCTTTAGTTTGCTATTTTTTAATCAAAACATTCCATCCTTTAGAAAACTTCAAATTTATATGAAGAAGTTGCTGATATCTGTATTTATTCGGAACGTAAATTAATTTTTGAAAACAATATTTAATCAAGATAATTAAATCATTAAAATTTTTGAATGTTTCCTAGTAATTTAAAAATATTAGTTGTAAATTTAATTATTGGCCATGTTCAGCCGGGGTCAGCGTTGGGCCAGCGCTATGACAGCAGCCAATGAACGTCATTTAGTTGCCACGCAATTGGCTGCTGTCATAGTGTTGGCCCAGCAGTCACCCGGCTGAACATGGCCATTGATTTGATCGTTCCATTATAAGGCATTAATGCATACTTGCCTAGTTATATGATACTTGCTCCTGTCACTATGGCAGCTGAAAGGAATCCTAAAGAAGCGACAAGAAAATGTTTGGAAGAAATAGGTTTGGATCCAGAAAGTTACAGAATTGGACATACTAAGGCAAGGATTTAATTGTCAACCTTAAAGGAGCCGAGCTATTTAATATTTACTCCACCAAGTCTGTAACTAGATTGTTCACGTGCACTGGAAATGGCCATATTTTTTTATGTAAAGAAGTGATTTGTTAAACACATAGATAGTTCCTTTCACTTTTGTTTGTTTTACACGAACCACTTGATAATGGCAAATAATTACTTTGTTGTGTTGTTTTAACTTTCCATTATGAAAATACTTTCCAGTTACAAGATCTTAAACCCCGCGGCTGTATCTAAGGAGACTGATCCACAAAAATGTGCCCAGTTAATTTTAGATGCCACTGGCCTTGACAGCGAAACCTACCGTTTGGGCCACACTAAGGCACGTCTACCTTTACATTATTGTGGAGTTTTATTCATCACCATACGAAGTACACGTATGGTTTTATAAACATCAGCAATGTCAAACCATACACTGACACATGGTTATGCTTATTTTTCGAGAAACGTCGAATTTGAACACGATTCTTTAATCCAAACCATAGTATGACTTATGGCTAATACCAATGTCTTTATTACGATATTGGGTTATATTTTTAACATCTCCTATGTTGAAATTTTTGTGTTTGCATGTATTGATTTTTTCGAATTGCTCTGAAAACAGATACAAAATTCTGGCGGCACGTGAAGTCAATGATATGACTGCGGAAAAAGCTACTGAAGCTATTCTGGATAAAATTCATCTGGATAAAGAACAATACAGAATGGGTAAAACTAAGGTACAGAAATTAAATTCAGCTCTTTTTTTTAAATTTCTGGATACTTGAAAACTGGGTTCGTTTTTTTAATATTTGTTACAATTTATATATTTGTTTACACCCCTGCATTATTCATAGTGATTAATAAACCCACATGTGTTTTATAAGATCTATTAATGCATGCTCCATTTGATCCTAACGCTTATCACATTCTGCAGTTTGCAATTAAATAATGATTAAGTCAATCTTCAAAAATGTTAGTTGGAGAGTTTTTTGGTCGTCCAACTAACAAAACTAAGTTCAATATTTTGGAGTTGATTTGTTTTCCTTTGAAAATGTTGTTTTAAACGATTTTTATAAAATAAATAGGTATTCTTCCGTGCTGGTGTCCTGGGTCAAATGGAAGAATTACGTGATGACCGTCTTGGTAAGATCGTAACCTGGATGCAATCTTGGGTTCGCGGTTATTTGTCCAGAAAGGAATTCAAGAAACTTCAAGAACAACGTTTGGCCCTCCAAGTTTGCCAGAGAAACTTACGCAAATACCTCAAGTTGCGTACATGGCCATGGTACAAATTGTGGCAGAAAGTCAAACCACTCCTCAACGTCACACGTATCGAGGACGAAATCGCGGTACGTATCGACTAAAATTTAGCCAATTTTATTTAATAATAATTTGTTTTGATGTATTTTTGATAACTATTTCAAAAACGTCGCGCTAATTTTATCCGTACCTTACCTGGAGTGGAGAAATTCTAGAAATTAGAACTTCTTGGCTATTTATATTTCCTCCCCTCCTACTTAATCAGTCATCGTGTTCCGTTGCCACACATATTTTTATAATCTTTCATCGAAACTGGGAGTCCGCCCAATACCCACGCGATCTATTTTCTTTGGATATGTGCGAAATCTTTAATAGTTGCTATTGGTACGCGGTGCGGTGTACACGAAGACATATCGATCGAAACGTTTCAACGAGTATTTAAAATACAAATTATCGACACGAACATTTCTGAATACATTTCCGATTAATTCATAAACGAAACATTAAAGAAAATGGATAAAGATTACAGCTGTTCTAATAACGAACAAAACTTACAGAAATTGGAGGAGAAAGCCGCCAAAGCACAAGAAGCTTATGAACGCGAAGAGAAGGCCAAAAAAGAACTCGAAGGTCTTTACGCCAAGCTGTTAGCCGAAAAGACTGACCTATTGTCGCAATTGGAAGGAGAAAAGGGTTCACTTTCCGATATTTCTGAAAAAGCTGCGAAACTACAAGCACAAAAGGGCGATCTGGAATCACAACTTTCAGTAAGTAACTAAACAGTATTTTAAAATTTTGCAAAAACCAAATTTCCATGTTAGAAAAATATTATTATCATAATTTAAATAATTAATCGAGAAAATATTTAACGCTCTTACGTAAATACGTACTTAATTTATAAGCAGGTGTTTTGATAAATTTGTGAATCACAAATATGTCACTAAAAATAGAAACTTAATCATATATTTTTGGTTGCAACATATCGGAAGTTAGTAATGCTGAGTGATTTGCTCTATAATTAGGAACGTACTCACCTACATCATTTCAAAAAATTGATATGCACCTTCTTAACAGTTATAAATATAAAATCTCATTTATGATTTTACATTTTAGTAACCAAATTAGCATACAAGATTAAGATCAAGTGTCATGAGTCATTAATAAAACGAACTTTCTTTGACTTCGTTCCAAAAGTATGTAAGAACGACCCCTTTTTGTAAAAGTCATTATTTATTCAAAACCGTTTGCTATTTTTGTTCCCGCATGACACATAAGTTAGGCCAACACCGTGAGCAATTTTTTAGTTGTTGATTTTTATTTACGATTTAATTTTCAGGAAACTCAAGATCGTCTCGCACAAGAAGAAGATGCCCGCAGTCAACTTATGCAACAGAAAAAGAAACTGGAACAAGAAATATCTGGTTTCAAAAAAGACGTTGAAGATCTCGAACTGAATCTCCAAAAATCCGAACAAGATAAGGCAACAAAAGATCACCAGATCAGAAATTTGAATGACGAAATTGCCCACCAGGATGAACTTATCAATAAGCTCAACAAAGAAAAGAAAATGTCCGGTGAAAATAACCAAAAGATCTCCGAGGAACTACAAGCCGCCGAAGATAAAGTCAATCACCTTAACAAAGTTAAAGCGAAATTGGAACAGACCTTAGACGAACTTGAAGACTCGTTGGAACGCGAAAAGAAACTTCGCGGAGACGTTGAAAAGTCCAAGCGTAAGGTCGAAGGTGACCTTAAACTCACCCAGGAAGCCGTCTCCGACTTGGAACGCAACAAAAAGGAACTCGAACAAACCATCCAACGTAAAGACAAAGAAATTTCCTCACTCACTGCCAAATTGGAAGACGAACAATCTGTTGTTGGTAAACTCCAGAAACAAATTAAGGAACTCCAGGCCCGCATCGAAGAATTAGAAGAGGAAGTTGAAGCCGAACGTCAAGCACGCGCCAAAGCTGAGAAACAACGAGCAGATTTAGCACGTGAACTCGAAGAACTTGGCGAACGTCTCGAAGAAGCCGGTGGTGCTACGTCAGCGCAAATCGAGCTTAACAAGAAACGCGAAGCCGAACTTGCAAAACTTCGCCGCGACCTCGAAGAATCCAATATTCAACATGAAGGTACTCTCGCCAACCTTCGTAAGAAACATAACGATGCCGTTTCCGAAATGGGCGAACAAATTGATCAACTAAACAAACTTAAAGCCAAGTAAGTTATGTTTGTTTATTAACAAATTATAGTCAGATAAAATGATAATTTTAAGTTATTATTCGAATTTACTATGATAATACAGGATGACCGTGTAGGAAGTTTGAAAATTTATAGGGATATTTCTGTGCAAAAGTGCATGACTTTGATTCTCATCTATTACCAGGACAGTTGGGTTAAAAAAAAAATAAAGAAAAACTTCTCATTTATTGATAATTTATAATAATTTATAACAAAAAATACAATTTTCTCCATGCCATTAAGACACTTACTTTGTTGAGGAAATAGCTTTAGATCAGTTATAGATATTTGATTTGACTTTAGGGCAGAAAGAGATCGTGCAAGTATTTATGTGGAACTTCAACAAAGTCATGGAGCAGTGGACCAAGTAGGTCGTGAAAAGGTACAATGGTCCTTTATCTGCCGTAAATAGATCAATTGTGACCCCATTTGTAGCATGTCGGAAAACCTGCATTGTCCCTTTTTTATTGCATATTATTGTCTGTTTAAAATATTTTATTTACTTACCTATAGGGCTGAAAAGGAAAAGGCTCAGTACTTTGGCGAACTCAATGACCTTCGTGCCAGCGTCGACCATTTGGCGAATGAGAAGGTATACATGTGGCGGCTTAAATAACCGCTTACGTGTGATTATTATAAACAATGCTCAACTCCTAGAACGCCAGAAAAAGCTTCTAATCTGAAATGGAAACGCTTTTCAACAACTTTTTTTTATTATTGTTGTTTTTATTATTTGTTTTGTATTGTATATTGCTAACTAATATTTTTACCTCATTAACATTCAACGTGTGTATTCGTATATCTAAAAATGATAACATTTCCTTAAAATCATAAATCTTCTAGGCTGCCGCCGAAAAGATAACCAAACAATTGCAACAACAACTCAATGACGTTCAAGGCAAACTTGATGAAACCAATCGCACGCTCAACGATTTCGATGCCGCCAAGAAGAAATTGTCAATTGAAAACTCAGATCTCCTTCGTCAATTGGAAGAAGCCGAATCTCAAGTTTCCCAACTTAGCAAGATTAAGGTTTCCCTAACTACGCAACTCGAAGACACTAAGAGATTAGCCGATGAAGAAGGACGTGAACGTGCTACCCTCCTTGGTAAATTCCGTAATTTGGAACATGACTTAGACAACATCCGTGAACAAGTTGAAGAGGAAGCCGAAGCTAAGGCTGATATCCAACGTCAACTCAGCAAATCCAATGCCGAAGCTCAATTGTGGCGTTCTAAATACGAATCTGAAGGAATCGCCCGAGCGGAGGAACTTGAAGAATCAAAGAGGAAACTCCAAGCACGTCTTGCTGAAGCCGAAGAAACGATCGAGTCCCTTAACCAGAAGGTTGTAGGTCTTGAGAAGACTAAACAACGCCTTGCGACAGAAGTTGAAGATCTCCAACTTGAGGTTGACCGTGCAACCGCAATTGCAAATGCCGCTGAAAAGAAACAGAAAGCCTTCGACAAAATCATCGGTGAATGGAAACTTAAGGTCGACGATCTCGCCGCAGAACTTGATGCAAGCCAGAAGGAATGCCGTAACTATTCTACCGAACTTTTCCGACTCAAAGGCGCATATGAAGAAGGCCAAGAACAACTGGAAGCCGTTCGTCGTGAAAACAAGAACTTGGCTGATGAAGTTAAGGATCTCCTTGACCAAATTGGCGAAGGAGGCCGCAACATTCATGAAATCGAGAAAGCCAGAAAACGTTTGGAAGCCGAAAAAGACGAACTTCAAGCCGCTCTTGAGGAAGCAGAAGCTGCTCTAGAACAAGAAGAAAACAAGGTACTCCGTAGCCAACTTGAACTGTCTCAAGTTCGTCAGGAAATCGATCGCCGCATCCAAGAGAAAGAAGAAGAATTCGAAAACACACGCAAAAATCACCAACGCGCACTCGATTCCATGCAAGCCTCCCTTGAAGCTGAAGCCAAGGGTAAAGCAGAGGCTCTTCGCATGAAGAAGAAGTTGGAAGCCGATATCAACGAACTTGAAATTGCTTTGGACCACGCCAACAAGGTAAATAAAATAGGATGTTAGTATAAGATAAAACATAAAATTTTATTGTTTTTGCAGGCAAACGCTGAGGCCCAAAAGACCATTAAACGCTACCAACAACAACTCAAGGACACACAGGCTGCACTTGAAGAAGAACAACGTGCTAGAGATGAAGCAAGAGAACAACTTGGCATTTCTGAACGTCGTGCCAACGCACTGCAAAATGAGCTCGAAGAATCTCGCACACTTTTGGAACAGGCTGATCGTGCCCGTCGCCAAGCAGAGACTGAATTGGGAGATGCCCATGAACAACTCAACGATCTTTCCGCAGCCAACGCATCCATGTCGGCCGCCAAGAGGAAACTGGAAACCGAACTCCAAACACTCCATTCCGATCTTGACGAACTACTGAACGAAGCCAAGAACTCCGAAGAAAAGGCCAAGAAGGCTATGGTCGATGCAGCACGTCTCGCTGACGAACTCCGTGCCGAACAAGACCACGCACAAACACAAGAAAAACTCCGCAAGGCTCTTGAATCACAAATCAAGGACCTTCAAGTCCGTCTTGACGAAGCAGAAGCGAATGCACTCAAAGGAGGTAAAAAAGCTATTGCCAAACTGGAACAACGAGTCAGAGAATTAGAAAACGAATTAGATGGCGAACAAAGGAGACACGCTGATGCGCAGAAGAACTTGAGGAAATCAGAACGTCGTATTAAGGAACTCAGCTTCCAGGCAGAAGAAGATCGCAAAAACCACGAGCGTATGCAAGATCTTGTAGACAAACTCCAACAGAAGATTAAAACATACAAGAGACAGATTGAAGAAGCAGAAGAAATTGCCGCCCTAAATCTTGCCAAGTTCCGCAAAGCACAACAGGAACTCGAAGAAGCCGACGAACGTGCTGATATGGCCGAACAAGCTATCGCCAAATTTCGTGCTAAGGGACGTGCCGGATCCGCAGCCAGAGGAGTCAGTCCAGCGGTAAGTAAAAGATATATTATATTATATATAATATTAATTATTACGCACTACATGACATTTTTTTTTATCAAAATTATAAAATTTTATTGATTTTTTTTTTAATATTTACATACATATTTACATCTGACAAATGGATGTGATAAATATAATTATAATTATCCATTCGATACCCCATATTTCAATATGGATGATTTTTATTGCTTAAATAAATTTCATGTAATCAAACAAGCCTCGCAAGGTGGCAGGCAAATGTATAGGGTTTTTATCCCTCCTTTGTATGTGCTGTTATATCTATACCCCAGAGTCCCAAACATACCTAATTTAATTTTTTTTTTGTCACCCCATAAGTTTTGAACAGTTTCTGTCCTCCAGATAAAGGTTCAATATTGACTTTCTATTTCCAGCCACCAAGATCACGCCCACAGATGGAAGGTATGACTTTCCCACCTAGGTTTGATCTTGCTCCCGAAAACGATTTCTAAACAACGAGCGCTGTGTATAACAAATATTAAATATATATATAAAGAAACAGAACAGGGTTTGACCGCAAAAAGCCTCATGTTCAACTTATTTTGTAATTATTTTATTTTCGTTCACATATAATTTTTATTTATATAATTCGGTTGCCTGTTGTGTAACTATGAGAGGTTGAGTTTAGGAGGACTGAAAAGAGACACGTATTTCCACCAAACAGCCCTTAAGACTCATCATCTCATGTCCATCTTACTTTTAATTAGGTTATCAAATGTATTGTATGTGTGACTTGTATGGTTTATGAAGGCACCAATAAACAAATTATATCGTTATTTATATTGTGTGTTCTTTTAAATTTCCCCTTTATGAAACAAGCTTTACTTGGCATAAAATCTGCTGAAATACAAAGGAAAAAAAAACCTTTATTGGTATTCAATATCTTCACTATACAGTGAGGTCGCTGGCTGCGTGATTTTTTCTCATGTAACCTATTTAAAATTTTATACCGTTGAAAACAAATTTAAAAATCCTAACGAAATAAAACATAAAAAATATACGTTGCCATTTAAAAAAAATGGCGATGACGTCATTATGCAAAGGGGTGGGGGTAAAAAAATTGACAACTATCAGAAAAGATAGGCGTTCAAAAACAAAAGTTGACCTGTCGGAGGATTTTGGCCGCAGATGATAGGGGAATTTTTTATTTGGAGCTTTCCACAGCCAACAACCTCACTGTATACACTTATATCTATAATACTACACTTAGCCACCTTTTCTACGTATTCATCTTTCTCCGTTCATCCCACTCTTACTCCTATACATTTGTACCAGTGCTCCAGAGGTCGCTGGCTGTGTGATTTTTTTCTCATGTAACCTATTTATAATTTTATACCGTTGAAAACAAATTTAAAAATCCTAACGAAATAAAACATAAAAAATATACGTTGCCATTAAAAAAAAAAAATGGCGATGACGTCATTATGCAAAGGAGTGGGGGTAAAAAAATTGACAACTGTCAGAAAAGATGGGCGTTCAAAAACAAAAGTTGACCTGTCGGAGGATTTTGGCCGCAGATGATCGGGGAATTTTTTATTTGGAGCTTTCCACAGCCAACAACCTCACTGTATACACTTATATCTATAATACTACACTTTGCCACCTTTTCTACGTATTCATCTTTCTCCGTTCATCCCACTCCTACTAATATACATTTGTACCAGTGCTCCATTTCTCTTCTGCTTCTCTACATATGCTATCCTTTGTCCCTCCTTCGTTCGTCCAGTATTTCCTTTCTCCTTCCACACTTAAACTTCGCTATCATTTTTTGAATGTCAGCCTCTATGGGTCTATGTTTCTTTCATCCTCCTTTAATATGTATACCACTGCCTCAGTTTCCATGATTTCTCTTGCCACCTGTCCCGTTTCACCATTACTCACTTTCATTTCCCACATCACCAACTTTCTTACCGTCGCACAGTGGGACCGAATCTCAAAAAGCTGGCCAAAACCTCAAAACATTGTCTAATGGCTTTGAAATTTTCTACTTGGGGGTTTTCGGGGTCGCTGATAACGAATCCAATATCAGTTTTAACAAAAAAATGGCGGATCCAATATGGCGACCGAGTATATTATAAAATTCTTATTTTTCGGTGAAATTTTGTATCTGGGGGTTCTACATTGCGCTAATTACGAATAAGATGTTTGTTTTTAAATAAACAAAATATTTT
>JAFFZR010017268.1:0-14575 GCA_018397195.1 Lethrus apterus | reverse complement strand
TTATAGAACTGTTTAATGTAAATTTCCTAATAAACGTTTGTACTTAAAACTTGTTTCTTCAACGATATTCCGAAATTTGACAAAATCTAAATCAACCTATATCTGGATGGAGATTTCAACGACAGCATAGGCAATGTCCGCTTGGGTTGCCATTGTTTTCCGGTTTATCCAGAGTTGTAATTGGTTTCTTCCAGACTACTGACAATTAATGAATTTTTCATAGTTCATTTATTTGTTAACAAAATAGCTCCAATTTTGAACCAATGAGATAATATGTAGATAATACTTTTCCCTTTACTTCACTAATATATGTAATATACAGGGTGTTTGAAGTTATCTGCGCACTATTGCTATTTTCGTTATTTTTGGAGCTACAGAGTTGGTTAAATTAGCAAAGATGCAGTGATTTTTCCGCTGATTACAACGGTCCACACAAAAAAACAATTGCGCATCACATTTCAGAGCCAACTCAGATAATTAGATTTTTTAAATGGAACAGCCTGTATATTTATGTAGCAGTCGGTAGAAAATGAAATTTTGCACAAAATCTTCTTATACTACCATAACCCAGAAATGAAAAACAAAAGAGCTACGACGACATTAATACAGGTCACCGCACATGGGATAACTTCGTTATTAGAGAAGCTTTTTCTACTGATTGCAATGGCATACTCAAAAAACAATTGCCAGTCGCATTTTCGAACTGCTTGCTTTGATACTCATTTACTTATTTTATATTAAAATTTGGCCTTCATCTTACGGTTGTACTATTAGAAGAGTATTCTATGTAAAATTTAACGTTTTATCAATTAAAATATACAGGATGTCTCATAAATTTTTTTTTTGTTAGTTCGAAAATGCGACTCGCAACTGATTTTTTACGCCATTGTAATCAGTAGAAAAAATTACACATTTTTGATGTATTGACCAACACTCTAGCTTCTCTACTAACAAAGTGATATGCGGTGACCTGTATTAATGTCGTCGTAGCTCTTTTGTTTTTCATTTCTGGGTTATAGTAGTATAAGAAGATTTTGTGCAAAATTTCATTTTCTACCGACTGCTACATAAATATACAGGTGTTCCATTTAAAAAAATCTAATTATCTGAGTTGGCTGGAAATGTGATGCGCAATTGTTTTTTTTGTGTGAAGCACTGTAATCAGCGGAAAAATCACTGTATCTTTGCTAATTTAACCGACTCTGTAGCTCCAAAAATAACGAAGATAGCAATAGTGCGCAGATAACTTTGAACAGCCCGTATATAAGTCGGAACTAGATTGCGAAAAGGGCCAGCGAACAGAGTAGTTGTAGTGATGGTGAAGGTATGGCTGCTAACGTTTGCGGATGATATAGTTGTATTAGCTGAGACGAAAGGTGTCATAAAAGAGATGATCGTGAGAATGGAAGGATAATTTGAAAGAAGGAATCGACAAGTTAATGTGGAAAAGACTAAGATTTGTTTAGGAGGGGTGGTGGTAGAAGAAAGAGGCACAGATTTTTATGGAAGGGGGAAATGATTGGAGGACGAAAGGGTTTAAGCACCTGGGATATGCGTTCTCCGTTCTCTGTAAACGTTGGCAATGAAGGATCACGTTAGGTACGTATACAAGAAAGCAACCGTAACCGCTGGGAGATTGTGGAGTAAATGGGTGTCAGATTCTTTCCGAGCAAGGAAAGTCATGTTTGATGCGTGGAGTATCGTATTATGGTGAGAAACTATGGTGTGTGGAAAAGGAGCCAGCAATGAAGAAATTTTAAGATCAATTCTTGAAAGAAGCACTAGAGCTGCAGAAGTCAACCTGCACATGTATAGTACACCAGGAGACGACTGTGTGAAAGTACGGGTGGTTGCAGTAAAAAATGAAAGTGAGAAATGGTAAAGGGGATGTTACAGGATTATCAGAATTGTAGCCGAAGAGGGGAAGCGTTGCGTCGTAGAGACGAGCTGGGTTGGGTTGGGAAAGAGAATAGAAAAAAATGAGGGTGTCGGATTAAGTGTAGACGAGGTAGAAACATTAAAGGAGGAAGAATAGTAAGAAGCATGAAAAAGGTAAAGTGGCCGGAAAGGCACAAAAACTGAGTGAAAACAGTTGTATTAGCAAGTTTATGGATATCCAAGTGTATTTGTATATGAGGCTAGGTATTTGAAGGGAGATGTGTGTTCAGAAAATGATTGCGAGGTTTAGGTGTGTAGCATATATGGAGATGCAGAAGAGAGGTGGGAGTACTGGTGCGAATGTACAGAGTGGACGGAGGATGAACTGAGAAAAGCGACAATTTGGAAGAGTCGGCCGAATGAGAAGGGGGACGGAATTAATATTAATAAAAGAAGCGCTAGAGGAAGTAGGAAATAATGCAATATAAAATAATTACGATTGTAATTGTAGATATAAGTATTTTAGAATAGGTATTGGTGTACATAGAAGTAAGTACAGTAGTTTTAAGTGTGTGGATATTGATATGGGATGCCAATAAAGGTTTTTTTTTTTAGTAGAGATTAATCTATAAATAAAATACTGTGACGAAAAATTTTGAAAAAGATAATACATTTTTTGTTTGATCCCTTCATAATTTAATTGCCATACATATTTTATTTAATTTTTACAACGGATTTTTTAGCATGTCAATCAAATATTCCATCAATACTTTTTAAAATTATAATAAACATTCCCAAGTGACGCTAAATCATTTGCCAGGACATCCGCACCTCATGCAACTCAGCAACAGACTGAGCGATACACCCGCTGTTTAGTCTATTAAGGCCGGTTTACATGAATCCAGTAGAGACGCAAGTCAAGTGAACAAGTAACTTGCTACAAGTTACTTGCTCTGTGTAAACATCTACATTGCCATCTACAGGCAAGACAGTCAAATGAATACACAAAGGTTCTATTTGCTTGCCGACTTGCTTTTGAAAATTCATGTCAAGTTACTCGATCACTTGACTTGTTTCTTTACTGGCTTTATGTAAATTAAGACAAGAAATATGAAAAATTGACTGTCACTTAACAAAATAATAATAATAATAATTTTTAAATTAATAGAATTAATAGTAGTTAATAGTAATAGTACATCGAATAAAAATAAATAACAAGTATTAAATATAAACAAAACAGGTTGAAAATTGTTTATTTTACCTGTGAAAGTATATGAGTATATCGGCTTTGTCGCTGTTCACTTCGGTGAACGTCAGTTTCGAATGTTGAGACCATATGTCCAACGCCCTCGCAAATACAACACGGGCCTCGTACGTATCTACGTTGGGAATATTTGTGCTTCGCAAACTGAAACAAAAAAGAAACATTCTAATGAAGCGCAAAGTGTTATGAAATATTGATATACAATAAACGGTATGAATAATTTTCCTTCTATATATTGATTTGATGTGACAAATTCAAACTCACATGCAAATATTGTACATAGGGACATTTTCGAAGTTAAGTTTCATTTTCATGGATATGACGTGGTAAAAATATAATCTTTACACAAAGTTAGTTAGCATAAATTTATATTTTCATTCACATTTTTTCTATTTATTGAAAATATTTATGTAATACTTATATGTAACGCGAGACACTGGACATTGGATATAGGGAAATCATCTCTGTTTCCGAAATTTAATGTTGTGGCTCCATAGATATGCAAGAACTATATATTGTGAAGAACAAATTAATAATAAATTTTGTTTTCTTTTCAATTTGGTAAAAAATGAATGAATTCATTTACATTCTACTTCTAAATCGAAAAAAGCAGTGTCATGATTCGTCAGGGTCCTAACCTGGGTCTCTTACTTCTTAATTTACGACAATCTATCAGATGTTATTTGCTGGTTTCCAACATAATTTACAGTATTGGCTTGACATGACGCATACAAGATAAAGATAATAGTTCTGGGCATTGATTATTTAACAGTAATAATATATTTTTAAGACTTATATTGATATGATGGATTCTTGTTTTAAGTTATATTTTATTATATAGGTACTGAGGCGTAAGTACGTTGTGTAATGATTTTTCCATATTCAACAGTAGATTTTGACGGATTAATGAGAGAAATTGACAGAAGAAAATGTAGAAAGAGGGGAGCAAGAAGAACAAGAGATAGAAGAACCTCCTACCCTAAACCGAATAGGAAAACTAATTACAAACATGAAAAGTAATAAGCGTCCTGGAAATGACCAATTATCAGCCGAACTTTATAAATACGGGGACGAGGCCCTATGCAAATGGATGCACACATTGTGTGAACAAATTTGGAGCCAAGAAAAGTTTCCAAAAGATTAGAATGAAGCCGTACTGATACCATACATAAAAAAGGAGACAAAATGGAATGCACAAATTACAGAGGAATTCTAAGCATATAAAATCCTAGCCACCCATCTAAAAAATAAAATAACCAAGAAAATTGAAAAGGAAATAGGCGAATACCAGTATGGGTTCAGAAAGAGAAGGTCGGTAACTGACCAGATACACACGTTAAAAGAAATCCAATTAGAAAGCTATGCATATGGGAAAGATACGTGCTGTTCATCGACTTTCGACAAGCATACGATAGAATTAAAAGGAAGGAGTTATACAATGCACTAATAGAGCTAGGAATAGTAGACAAACTGTTAAGATTAATAAAGCTAACTCTAAATAACACAAATAATAGAGTGAAAATAGGTTACGGAATATCAGAAAAGTTCATAGTTAAAGAAGAAATAAGGCAGGGAGATCCCCTTTCATCATTACTGTTCAACTGTGCCCTAGAGGACGTAATAAGACGAGCCGGGCTCAATAGAAATGATCTCCTATATAATAAAAAACATGAGTGTTTGGCGCATTTGTTGTCAATGTGGTCATCTTGACAAGAAACCAAAGAGAGCTCCAAATATGCACTTTAAAACTAGTGGAAGCCGCGCAAAGAATGGGTTTAGAGGTAAACGAAGACAAAACTAAACTGATGACTTAGGCAGACAGAGAATACAACAGGAATCAGAAGTTAAATGTAACAAACAATAAAGGAAAAAAACTATAGCTTCGAAGAAGTGAAGCACTTCACATACGGAAAGAACACCAAACACCAGATAGGAAATACAAACAAGAATAATGAAAAGAAATAGATGGGTACACGGACTGAGGAAGTTTCTGCACAATAAGAACCTCACTAGAAAATTGAAATTAAGAGATCATAAGGCCCACAACAATATTTGGAAGTGAAGTCTGGACCATAGGAATAACACAACAAAAAATGCTAAGTGTATGGGAGCGAAAAATACTAAGGAAATATACGGCGGGAAAAAAGGTCAGGAAGGATGGGAAAGGAGAACAAATAGGGAAATACAGGAACTTTATAATGAACCCAATATCGTTGCAGGAATAAAAGGACAAAGATTAAGATGGTTGGGTCACATTATGAGAATGAGCAATGATAGAGTACCAAAGAAACTAATGGAAAGTAACATAGGGGGGAAAAGAAGAAGAGGAAGACCAAGGACTAGATGGAAAGACGAAGTAATAAAAGACCTAGAAGAAAGTAGTATTTATAGATGGAAAGAGAAAACCCACGACATTTATTATGTCCTTTTAAAGTTATTGCAATTGAAGGGATGAAACAGCTGTATATCATCAGCGTACATATTGTTGGCACCAATATTGTAATTGAATGATTTGTAATAATAAAGCGAAAAACGTGATGAATTTTTATTTTAATTTTAAAATGTACAAATTTTATGATTCAGTTCTGTTTGTATATTTTTATTTTTATTATTACAAGATAATGAACAATGTGGCAGGTGTTATTTGGCAGTGATTGGATTTTTCAGCAAAAAGTCGCTTTATCGACTCTCGATCCACAGACAAAATTCAAATTTGATAAAAATATGATATTTATATTGCTCCGAATTGCCATCAGTTTTCAATGAGCCAAGAAGCTGCTCAACATTTTTTTTTACTTTTTAATGTCTTTTTACGTCAGTAATATTTAATCCCCTTTACATCTCAGTCAGACAGCGTCTTCAATCCTATCCCCTTTACCGTCACTTTCTCGTTAAATTATGTTTTCTCATATCCCATTCTTCCTTCACTACACAATCTGCAATAACTGTTAATCAAATTTTTTCTCACTATATTTTCGCACCAATCTCGCCAACGACCACTTTCCTTCCCTGTTTTTATTTCCTATCAAGTAATCCGGTCGTGTATCAAACACATACACATCCTTGTAGGTATTTTTTATACTTTGATTTATTTTTTTTTTTATTTTACCTTTTCCGTTCGTCCACTTTTTCCAACTATTCACTACTTGGACAATCTTATAAGCAAGTCATATGGTATTCGTGGATTTTGTCTAGAGTGGATTTGTTCTTATCTATGTGATCGTACACATCGTCCATTAGGGAATTAGGGAAAGTGATTCGGTTTATCAAGGCCGGTGACGATAAATCAGGGTTCCGTGCTTGGACCCTTTCTGTTTCTGTTATATGTAAATGACATTCATTAACAATTTTGCGGAAGATACTTCAATTACTGTATCAGCAAATTCTACTGAATACTTTTCGAAATATGGTACTTTCTACGCTTTCCGAATTCCAAATTGAATCAAAAACATCTGAAATTCAATGCTGAGAAAACTTATTGATCCCTTTAACCTGATATTTTAGTGCGTATGGGACTCTGAAATTCATTGCTGAGAAAACTTGTTCGTTTTGTTGCCTTTAAGTATACATATAAAAGATCTGTAGCAATCAACTGTAGTTGATTGTATCTCATACTGAAGATGATGCAAGAAATAGGCGTCTGAAACAAACCACCCACAACGGTTAGACGTGCGTTAGTTTTTTATTGTAATTGTAAGTGGCGCGCCCTCCGTGGATATTTTACGATCTACACGGGGCCCGCTTGAGATAATTTGCGGCGATCGTTTCCTCACGAACGAGCCGAAACGCGCCTATCTACGTGGACAATCTCAACGCGAATAAGTGTTGTAATAACTATATTTATCGATTTTTTCTTCATTTCTCCCAACAACATGAGTAAACAAGAAAAAATATTTTTGTTTTTGAGTATAAAAATCCAACATTAGGATCTTGTGAGTTTGGTCATCACAAAAAAAAAACAGGAAGGAATATATAATCAATCAAGTCAATAAATACTGATGGCTACTGGACTTCAAGACAAAAAAATTCATTCAAAATGAAAACAGAAATGTCAGTACTAAATTATAGTATTTTTTTTTGAATGAAGTTTTTCTTTGAAGGAATAAAACCCAATCGAACTTTGTAAAAAGGATACACACGAATCAATTTACAATATTAGTTATACAGGCTGTTCAAATTGAACTCGGCACTATTGCCAACTTTGTTACTACTAAAGATACGATGTTGGTTAAATTACCAAAGTAGTAGCGTTTTTTCTTCCGATTGCGATGGTAAAATTTTAAAAACAATTGAATAGACCCCGAGGCAGCTGAAAATGTTTTCCATTTTTGAGCCAATTCAATTCAATAAATTTCAGGAAAAAGATTGCAATTTATACGAAATATAAACACTGTATAATTTGCTTACGTGAATTTGAATGTCTTTTCCACACATACTTTTGAAAACAAACAAAAAATATTTTTTTTCTCTAAATTTTATTTGAACTTGTTACTTAAATATAATCTACATATTATAGCCCAATGAAGAAATAGGAATAAGGGATTATTGGTCTAGTGGCTTAGTCAGTAGGTCAGTAATCTTAAGGTCTAAGATTCAAATCTCAGTCACGGGCATTGGAATTTTATTTCAGAGACAAAGTTATTTATGTTTCTAACTTTGATTTGGCCTTCCGACCGACTATTCTGATTAGGTTTTCCATGTTTGCCTAATCCTTGCGGCATATGCTATGATGGTTTCTAACAACTGTAAGTCGGTCGTGGCCGCAACCCAAAGACCACACTCTGTAATTGGGTTCGACCTGTTGAGGTGGCAGAACAAAAGGAAATAAATAAATAAATAAGGTGGGAAACACTGAAAATGTGTGACATTGTAGGCCTAGAAATGAAAAAGGTTGAAAAGTCAGAAGTACAAATGATTGAAAGTATTTGGGGATATTCTACATTATTTATAAAGCGTGAAAGAAACAAATGTGCAACGATATAACAACAAATGTGAAAGCGAGAAACAAAAGTGGTGGATGAAAAAGGAAAAACGAACGGTTGTTACTTGTTATATGGTGGAAAGTATGAGGAGAGACGAGAGCACTAGAGTGAAATGTGTGAAAAGAAGGAGAATACCTACTTTATTATTTGTTTTCATGGATACAATAAAATTAAGTTATCTATATAAATAAATATCAATTGCCACATGTATGACGAAGCATCACTTGATTGGGGCAGAATTCGCGTGAAACGCTTCGGAGACGAGAAAATAAATTGAAAATTTCAATTTTCCCTTCAAACGCATTTTCACATTTTCCAGCAAATTTTTCAAGTTTTCTTTTTCAAATGGCAACGGGCCCTCGCGCGCGATTTTCCGATGCGAAATTTTCTCCTCTTTTCAACGGTATGCGACACGAGGGTGTTACGTGCATTTTTTTTTGAAAAAAAAATTGCATTCGTTCACAATGCCAGGGGAAAAATTTACCAGAACTACGAAACCTTGCATTTTACGGCAAATATGAAAGACGCGAAAAAGTTTTATTTTTCGATTTTACGTTCGTAAAAGAAAAAATGAAATTTTTCATTTCGAATTTTCGTCATTTGGAAAGAAGGTACTGCTTGTGATGAGAACAAAATTTCGACACGTTCGCACATTTCTCGATATATCTCCAAAACGACGCGAGATATCGGGAAAATGATTGATACAATTTCGATTCGCCAAAGAACGTTTTATCTTTCGGTAAAGGCTTTAGGGACGTGGCATTTTCCCTTGCCGAGTTATGGGGCCAAAAGTACCAGATCAACGTCACCAAATAAAACACAAAATTTTAGCGTTATTGTTCAAGTGGGACGCTATCTGTTGACTTCGATAGAAAGATTTTTGCACGCTCTAACGAAAATATCCTATGCAAAATTTTCGAAGAACTTACCGTTTCCGAAATATCGTAGAAAACGAAAATTCTTTTTCGATACTGAATGAAAACGCGCGATGCAAAATGAAATGAAATAGGTATAGTTATCGCGTTGTCTAGAAAGGATGGGCGGTCGGGCATTATAATTATCTGTCACCTTTCTGTCAAAAACAAAATAAGCGTCTTTGGTCTCCGTACTTTACATTTCGAAAGAGTTTACGGCTCGAAATTGTATTTTCGCGCCGCAATAAACGTTTACTTTGACCGTGTAAATGTCAAAAATCTCTCTTTTCGTTCGCATTTCGCGACAATTACGGAGCCTCTTGCGGTCATGTTTTTGGACAAACGAACAAAAACAGCCCGACTTTACACTTTTGACCTTTTCCGAGCCGCACAATTCGTCATTTTCCTGGACGCATGCATTGCGTTTGAAGAAGCAAACGCAATTTTTTTGCCGAAATCGAGATAAATTGGAGCTAAATTCGCGTGTAACGGATCGGAGATGAGAAAATCAATTGGAAATTTCAATGTTCGCTTCAAATGCATTTTCACATTTTCCAGCAAATTTATCAACTTTATAAAATGACAGAACAACGACTGTGGGGTCAGCTAGTTAATTTAATAAAACGACCTTTCAACAAATTACGTTTCAAAAATAACAATTTTATGCCTGAAAGAACCACAAATTTCACGATATATGTATGTCTTTTACCTTGATTTATGTTTCCATAATTTTTAACTGAGCATCGCATACATTCGTGTTTATAAAAAAACGCGAAACGTCAAAAATTAATGGCGATAATCGGCTTCGCGTCGTAAAATAGTTATTATGCATTCGAACTAATAAAATGTAATAAACGACCTTTAAAAGCGCCATTCAATTATCTCTCCATTCCGTGGTCGTCTGAGCGTTTTCGATTTTGAATAGGTCATCACTGAGATTCTTAAATGCTAACGAACCGTCCGTAACACGCGGCACATTTACTACTTTACGATGTTGTGCATATTTTCACGGTTTCTCCATTATAAATAGTTCGATTATTCTGGAATTATTCGCACGTGTCGTCGGACTTGTTCCATGATATTTAAATGAGAATTTTAAAAAACGATATAAAAGGAACGCAAAGTAAGATAAATAATTAAAGTAAATGTTTATGCTAATTCGCTCGTGTTTACATAATTGGTAAAGATTAATGATTGGTTCATTTACACATTTAAACCTTCGTTAGTTGCTTTAATTAATAGTTTGGATGGATCAATTATGGATGTTAATAGCTTTGTAAATTTGCCATTTATCATGCGAAGAGACTTCTTTAATCAGTTTAAATGTTGAATTTTCCGTAATAATATTTATTTCGAAATTGTAAGAATTTTCTTCCAGCTGATTGTACATTATTTTTATTGAAATTGATTGCAGACTGCCAAGTCGAGTGAATATTTCATTAACAATTTAATTTTGCGCACAGCATCTGACGCCATTCGAAATTGAGCAATTTATATAAGACGCTGATCTTTATTTAGATATGAATTATTTTAATTAGAATTGCGTGATATATATCTTCATGAATAAATATTTTAACAAACAATAACCTACACAGTCATAAACATTCTAAAATTCTATATACAATCAAGTAGTTGATGGGAATTTCCATTACAACGAGGCTTGAATGCCTCGTAGTAACTAAATTTTCTATCTAAAAATGCTCATTGTGTTAATACAAATATAATAAATCTACAAAAAAATCGATATATACTTTTCTGTAACTAACTGTAAAAAAAAAAAACAAAGAAAAACTGCTTTTTTCAGTTTTCTTTTTGAGGAGCTTGATTGCAAGTAGCGATTTTCAAACAATTATTGTTTGAAAATTATCTTTTATTTTATTAAGAAATATTACACCAAGAACTTAACTCAATTTTGAAGAAGAATTTAATAGATCGAAACATAAATTGGACGTCATTAAATTGGACGATAAAGAACGATTCAATCCGGCTCGAAGGACCAAAATTGTAACTGTTACTTTTTTAATTCTATCGCTACTTGCAATCAAACTCCTCAAATAAGAAGAAAACTGAAAACTGAAAAAGGCAATTTCTCTTTGTTTTTTTTTTTTACAGTTACAATACTGGGACTTTTATTTCGATGTTTTATCTATTTTATTAATTCTTATTAAAATTAATTTATGTTTTTACTCACCTTGTGAAATTGTGTGTAAACTAAACCCATATGCCATATGAATGGCTTGACAGATAGTAGCTTTCTTAGATCCAATTTTTGGGGCAGATCAGTCCCCTTTTTCCTCTTTACTTCTTTACATACTTTACATACCTCTTTCTATCTTGAGCTAGTGTTTCCGCATTCATGCCCTGGACAAATCTTCCTTTATTTCCTTGATCCATGTTGACGCCGATCTTCCTTTTCTTCTTTTACTTGCTAGCGTCCACTGTGTTATTTATAATTTCCCCTGGAGATGCCCTTCGTACATGTCCCAGCCATTTTACCCTTTGTTACTTGATTTTTCAGACTATGTTCCCCCCCCCCCAAATTTCTAGTGTTTTCTGATTAAACTTTATATTCATTCTTTCCTGTTCGAATTGGCCCCAACATCCATCTAAATATTCTTCTCTCAGCTACTCTTAACTTCTCCTGATCCTTATAAACTAAGCACATAGTGAATAAAAACGCATTTCTATATGCGCAGAATTGAATTGAAAGACTTTAAATAAAATCCGCACAAATAACGGTTCTATGTACGCGAATAAGACAGGAAAAACGTTTTAGAAACATTATAATGATCTTTGCTTTATACGCTTTGATTCTTTGATTGTATTAAAATTCCTGCATCATTTAAAACTAAGATAAATGATGCGGGTTTTCGTCCACTTGTAATTTATTTTTCTCTAAGTGTGAGTAATTTAGGGTTCAAGTCCTAGTCCGGGACATTGGAAATCGTAAATAAGTTTGTAATGTTTCTGACTTTGAGTTGGCTTTCTGGCCGACTATTTTGGTTAGGTTTTCCACGTTTTCTTAATCCTTAAATGTTGGAATAGATTGTAAACATCTGTAAGACGGTAGCTGCAATCAAAATCCTCTCTCAACTTGGGACATAATGAAAGAGGGAAACAACGAGAAAGAAATAAAAAAAACACGAATACATTTTTGTTTGAAAATTCCTGAGTATAAATGTGTAACAAATTTTTAAAAGTTTATGTTTTAAAAAAATTGTTAATTAAAAGTTGAGTGCGTTTTCTGCACATTTTAAACTTTATTGCTGTGCGTACTTTTCAAATTGCTAGGATGTCGCTCATTTTCTTGTTCCAAAAATCTTGTTGAAAAGTGACGACTTTTTCCTAAGATTTTTTGCTAAAATTTTCTTGAGGTTGAATTTTTTCAAGGTTCATCATTATTAAAGTTATAGATATTTGTCAGAGGTTCTCCTAAAGTTTCTTGAGCAACAGTTTCATCATCTTTCACTTCGTTGATTTCCAATAACTAAATTGTTTCGATTTTTATTCATTGCATTTAAAGGTTCTTTTGCAACATTTCATGTTGTTCCCGCCAAAGGAAGCTATTTTTCAATACAACGAATATACAAATGGCCACATGACCGTATTTAGAACGAAATGCTCATATAAAAAATTTTTTGTATCAAATTCTTGGTTGAATATGACTGAAATTATACTTATCTTTTACCAAAAAACCAATAACCAACCAATAAAAGTTTATTTTTTAAAAAAATTGGTTATTAAAAGTTGAGTGCGTTTTCTGCACATTTTAAACTTTATTGCTGTGCGTACTTTTCAAATTGCTAAGACATCGCTCATTTTCTTGTTCCAAAAATCTTGTTGAAAAGTGGCGACTTTTTACTAAGATTTTTTACTAAGATTTTCATAAGGTTGAATTTTTTCTAAAGGTTCATCTTTATTACTAAAGTTACAGATATTTGTCGGGGGTTCTTCTAAAGTTTCTTGGGCAACAGTTTCATCGTCTTTCACTTCGTTGGTTTCCCATAACTAAATTTGTTCGATTTCCACTTTTATCCTTGTATTTTTAATAATATATAATTTATGTATGTGATTCTGAAATAGGTATCAATATTTTAACAGGTGATAGCTAACATTATTCTAAGCTTAAATATATAAAAATCCTACATTAAAAAATGGCCTAGAAAAAAAGATTTTATTTCTGAGTAAAATATGAAAATAACGTCGAACCATCGTAATTAAAGGTTCTTTTGAAACATTTCATGTTGTTCCCACCAAAGTATTTTTCAATAAAACTAATATAAAAATGGCTACAGGACAGTATTTAGAAACAAATAAAAAAATGACATTTTCCGAAAATTTAAACTGAAGATAGAACCGTCGTTTTTGCGGATTTGAATTTGACCCAAGGTCAGCTATCATCTATTAAAATACTGAGACCTATTTTCTAGCCTGTATACAGGGTGTTTCACTGGCAGGGAATTCCTCAATAACTAGTAAACAGTGACAGATAGAAAAAAAGTTTCGACAAATAGTTGTAGGATTATGATTGGTCTATAATTTAAAAATATTTATATGTATACAGGCTGTTTCGTAACTGTGGTATAGACTTCAATTTTGTTTTTTTAAATACAATACCCCCAATATTATTTGGAAGTACCAATAAAATATGAACAAAAAATTATGTCACTTACATTGTTTGAAAAAAGCGGTTGTATTTTAATTACCTTTTAGAATAAGTGAACGAAATTTTGAAATGTCTTAGTAGAGACCTTCAGATGTGTTTACAGTTGTATTTTAATATACTGGGTGTTCGTTCCTAACGCGTAAATTCAGTCAAATTGAATTGGGCATATCTCCATTTTTTTAAATACAACATCCTGTATATAATTAGATCGTTCAATTCCCATTAATAGGTGCTTTGATTTTTATTAAGCACATCCTATGTCTATGTCTTCTACTTTTCAAGTTATTATGGTTTTTATTAAATTTCCTTTATTTCGGTCGTATTTAAATTCTTAGCAGGCGATGATTTTAAAAATGAAGGCTAGAAAATAGATATTTAATATTAGAAATTACAAAAAAATGAACCCACTATAAACCAACATAAGTAAATAAATATTAAATATGTAAACAGTAACAAATAACACTGCTGAATAACAGATTAGAAAACGAACTAAAACACGAGGTTTTCGATATACCTAACCGCTATTTTGTCTAAAACGCACATCTGTAGTCGTGTTCTAAACTTGATTTTTTATCTGTGGGTATGTATGTTAAACTTTTCAGAGGCTTACGTTAAGCCTCTGAAAAGTTTGGAGGAAACGATAATTAGAATTAGAAACGCGTTTGCCAGTGTCAGTGAAGAAATGTTGCTAAATGTAAATACATCTTTTAGAAATAGATTACAAATATATGTTAGACAAAATGGCGGTTATATCGAAAATTTCCTGTTTTAGTTCGTTTAGTGTTATTTGTTATTGTTTGTTTATTAATTGTTTACTTATATTCGTTTATAGTTCGTTTATTTATACATTTTTTTGTTATTTCTAATATTA
>JAFFZR010017266.1:0-14685 GCA_018397195.1 Lethrus apterus | reverse complement strand
TCAGTATGATAATGTTATATTTTTGAACAATTAAATATTTTTTTATATTGCATAGCTATCGCTTTAATTAAGTGTGGTGCCCAGATTACATATACCCTTTGCAGGAACATTTTTAGCTAGTGCCCAAATTACCAACAGGATTAAAATTGCAGGTACGTTAGTGCCCAATTTACATCCGCCCCAAAAATACGATCCTGATGTAACACAATTAATTTTCTTTTTGAAATACAGTTTCACTTTTGGGTTCTTTTTTCTTAAACTTAAAACTTTTATTAAAAAATCGATGTTGAAATAATCTAAGAATGCAACACATAATATTTCGAAAATGTTTACAAATATCAATATTTTTCATTTGTGTAAGTACTTTAGCAATAATTATTTATTGAAAAGTTGCCGCCGCCTCTGATAAGGTGTAAATATTTACTTACCGTGCGAAAAATGCCGCCGCCGCAGAAGCTTGTGCGGGGTTGGATGGTAAACCATTAACAGAAAACATATATTTCGTCTCTGAATAGACACCGAAAACACCACTATCGTGTATAGCTAGTCCACCACCGACGTAACAGCCTGTCGTCGCACTTTGATAACCAACCCCTTTAATTTTTTCCGGCACCCTTTGCGTCACATTCTTATGTATATGCGAGTATTTGTTTTTCGATTGATTCGCGTAAGCTTTCGTCGTCGGTATGCACGTTCGATTGTTCGAGGTGAGCTTTTCCGAGTCCATCGTTTGAAGTCGCGCGCCGTGTTGTTGCTGTTGTTTCGAAGTTCTGACGTTGTTTTGTTCGGCGGATGCTTTGATGCCGCTGTTCGCGCAATCGGACTGTCGCGTGGTCTTGCGATCCGGTTTGTCGCGCTTCGCGTCTGTAACGTTCAGTGTTAGGGTAGGTACTGCTGAGACTCGCTGTTTCGCACGTCCATTGACTGAAGGCTCCCACTCCCGATCATGTACTACTCTTCCTTGCTTCTGGTGCGGGAAATTTTGATTGTAATGACCATTCATGTTTCGCTCCGATGGTAACACGTAATCAGAAGATCTTACCAATTCCATATCGACCTGGAAAAAAAATCAGTTAAAATGGGTCTAAAAGTTTCCTAGAATGAAACAAAATGTTAAGTTCATTTTTGAAGTGGAACTCAAAGATGAAACATGAACTATGTTTGCAAAGTGAATCAAATCCTTAGTGATGGAACCATATTATCTGGCCCCTTTAAAACGATCTCTTTTAAGTTTAGCTGAATTTTATTTGCTGATAATTTTTGTTATGTCCTCAGTTAACTGTGAAAAACTTTAAATTGGGTCAATTTCAATTTCAATTAATGGTAAAACTTTTAAAATTCCTAGTTTGCTCAAAGTTTTATAACTTAAAAATTCTTAGGAATTATCACATACTCAATGTAAACATTTCCGACGTCGTGCACGCATATGCTAAAATACCCAACACGAGAACAAACAACTAACGTAAATGCCCAATTATTTAACTTCTTGAGCAATATTTACACACGTTCATTAGTTCGAAGTTCCGACCGTTTTGTCAAGAGGTAACGAGCTGATTTGTTTGATATGTCTCCGTGAACTAACCCTCGACAATTGTGCGTGCGCTTGTATGTAAACAACGAGAAATACAAGAAACTCTGTGAAAGAAACGACGAAAACAAAGTCGTCAAAACGCGGCGAAGTTTTTATTCTCCTCTCGGTTTGGTTAATTTCTTTTCTCGGTGTTTTGTTTTGAGTCAATTACGATGATTTATTCGATGGTTTTAATGGGTATTTTCAATGATCTTTGGACTTTTCATGCTTCGTTAGATCGACGATTCATCGCAGCGTTTCCTATCATAAAAGATATAACAAATGATGACGTTTCTAAACGACCAACAGTCTTGACAAATTACTCCTAACGATTACGATTACAATAAATCTCTGTGTTTTTATCCACTTTCTAATTTCACATTCGTAATGATGATTTCGGAGTATTTAATTGATGATGTTGCGACAAAATTTTCCACTTTTTAATTTGCACAAACGTTTCACAATATCGATTTATAGATATGTGTACTTCGTGATTCGAATATTTGACAGTTAATATAATTGAAATATTTTACAAACAATCATAAAATCGTTAAATGAATTGCGTTTTGTATTTGAAAAAAGGTAAACCGTATGAGATATTAAAACGTATATTAAAATTTAAAAAAAAATCAATCGAAAGCTTTTTAAAATGAAAAATCATAATTTAGCTACTGAGCTATAAAACGCGTGATTATGAATTTTTAGTTTTCACCGTCGCGTCCTACCATTAATGCGTTGATTGATAGGTTTATATTTCAAAGCTGCGCGTTGGTAAATCCTGGGCTTTAATCCTTAATTCGACGCTGGGCAAACTAAGACGGTTGTACTGGGGACCTGAATAACTGACACTAAGATTGATTGATAGAAGTCGTCCGATAGGACGGATCGAGAGGAAAAGAATTACAATAATGATGAAACTGCCCGTCTTAACGTGCGCGGAATCATAAGAGGTATAGAGATATTTTGCTGCAATATAACACAATAAATTCTAATACCAAAAGCTACGAGTTTATTTTTTACACTTTATTCGTGAGAACCAGTAAAAAAACGTGAAATGTAATAAATTATATAAAATATATAAAAATATGTATAATTTTTATAAATATACATATTTACATACAAAGTTAAAGAAAATAAATGAAACAAACTATATCAGAAGAAGATTACAATGCCAGAGCTGAAGTAAACCAAATGATAAAATACGCAAAAAACAATCAAGGGAAGAATTTGGAAACAAAAGATGAAAAACAATTATTCAGAAAATCAGAAACTGTTCTATAGTACTTTAAAACAGTTGAAGCAAAAGAAAGCTCCAAGGTTAGAAAAACACAAGAAAAAGTAGTAACGGAAACGGACAAGGAAGAAAAACAATAAATGAACGAGACACATCGTAGAAACGATAAAAAAGACAATATCCAAGAAATAAACAAAAAGTAAAAACAGGAAAACACAAGGTGTAAATCAAATCACAGCAGAAATGTTAAAATACCAGGGATTGGAATATGGGGATAATATGACAGTGTCTAAAAAAGGGCAAAGAGGAATTCCACAAACTACCATGGAATTACATTGATGAGCATACTAGGGAAAGTATTAACAAGAATGCTAGAGAAAAGATTAACAGGGAAAATAGAACCAACACTAGATGAACACAACACGGATTCAGAGAAGGAAGAAATGCCCAAGTTACTTGATTCATTTTCCAATGAATCAAGTAACTTTACAAGAATTATTGTTTGTAGACTCAGGCAGAACTCGGAAAAATAAATATGTAAATTAACAAAAAGAAAACTAAGACCATGATTATGGCAGTAAACGAGAAACAAAATCTAGAGAAAAAATAAAATGATGCTTCTAAAAAATGTTCTTCTTCTTATATACAGACTTTGTGTTTTCCATTTACAAAAAATACATGCTTGGTGACAAATTCTAAAAAAAAAAAAAACATTTGTACAACCAATTCGCATTTGAAATTATTTTAAAAGTTGGAGTTTCAGATTCGCGCGATCTAACTGCAGTGACGTGTAATAATCAATTTATGCCGGGGTAAGCGTTTCAAAGTGCAGGAGCGTTACTGCATCAGGAAGGGGACTGGAATATATCAATCAGCGTGACCAGTTGTACTGGGGTGGTTGCGGTTGCCTCGTTCATTGCGCCGGAGGACCCATTTAGGACACCTTATTTGATTTTCGGTCTTCCCGCACGAAGAGATTGAAATATTTATTGCATTAACCGGCACCATCGGTATCAATTTAACTTACTAAGTGAAGATTGTCATCGAGGATTTTCGACAAACAATTAAGTATCTAAATTCGGAAATTGTTTTTAATATTAATTTTTACAAAAAAGCTCGTATTTCACAAACAGCAAAAATCCAGGACCAAATAAAGCGATTCTCGAGAATAAAAATTGCCGATTCAAAATCTTTACTTTATATCGCATTGCTTTTTTTTTGCAGTATTAAGGTCGCTTCAGTAGATACGAAAGGAACTGAGATGAAAGAAAATGCACCGGTAATGATTATGTAAGGAATGTGCAGTGTCATCCAACGCGTGCATTCAAAGTTTTTGTTTGAATCCGTGGAAGATAATTGAAAACGGGACCTCTGATTGATTATTGATTTTCCTGACTTGCTTATTTTCATTTTCCGCATGCATTTCTCTTTCCGGTTGTCATTGATTGATACGGAAAATTGTTTTGCCATTATACTTTCTGACAGTATTTTTCATGCGTTTTCTTAAATGTTTCCTTTGTCTATTTTAACATGAATGGATATGATGATAAATCGTTCTTATTGGAATCAATGAATTTTTACTGGATGTAAATGTTACTGGAACACTTGAAGAGTCAAGACGATAAATATTGTATGACTGAGGTGACTAGTCATTATCATTAATTGATTGATATACAAATTAAGCGAAGAACATATTCTTTGACGATTATGAATTAATAAATACTGGGTTTTCTCTTGATTTAAGTAAAGACCATTATTTCCAAACCAAGAGCTCATCTCCTCCAGAATAACACTGGCCTTTGCTTCAAGATTATCTTGAGACTTATCTGACAGAACAACTGAAGTGTCGTCAGCATATAATGTGAAGAGCACATCTCTAGAGTTAGCTAGTTTATCCAGTTCATTAATATAAATTAAAAAAAGGACTGGTCCTAGAATGGAACCTTGGGGTACTCCAACGCCAATTATATCACATTTAGAGTGTACCGAATTAATATGGTTTTTACATTTGTAATTTATTGACACATACTGTTGACGTCCATGTAAAAAACTCGATAGCCATGCATGACTAACACCCCTGATACCATAGATAGCAAGTTTTTGTTTTAATGTTTCGTGGTTGACGCAGTCGAACGCCCTGCTGTGATCACAAAAGATAGCAGCAGGACACTCGCCTGCATCAACATAATTTAAAAATTTTTCATTAAAGGAGTGCACCGCAGTTAAAGTTGACTTACCCTGCACAAACCCATGCTGATTACTGCTAATTATATTATATTCATATAGAAAACTAACTAACCGCTTCAGGTAGGCATATTCAAAAACTTTAGAGAATACTGATGTAACAGCAATGGGTCTATAATTATCTATACACTGATTGTCTCCCTTTTTAAATATGGGTACAATTTTACTGATTTTCAAAACTGAAGGGAACGCACCACTGGACAGAGATAAATTAATTAGATACGTAATAGGGGCGACAATAGCTGAGGTAACCATTTTAACTAAGGCTGACGACATATCATCAGGTCTACATGACCACTTTCGTTTTATGTTAATCCTGAAGACACTAAGTACATCTTCTTCAGTATAGGGACTCAAATATAAAGATGACAATTGAGTCGAATTGCTAAAACTATTTACAGTATTCTTATTCGAAATCTTATTTAGGATTTCAAAAGAAGCATTAATAAAAAAGTTATTGAATTTATTTGCAATGGTATTAGGATCTTCAATAATTTGATCATTACATTTAAGGCTGATATTATGAAAAGATTTTTGGTCATTAGATAGTATCTTAATTGTTCGCCATGCTGCTTTCGCAGAGTTATCAGAATTAAAGATAGCATTTTGAAAAAAGGCTTTTTTTTGTGGTGGCAACAAGTAAGTTATGTTTCTTTTTCGCTTCTTTATATACCTCTGTCAACACGGAATGAGCACGTTTAAGTTGAAACAAATTTTTAAGGTTTGCACTTGATTTTTTAACTTCATCATTTACCCACATTTTAGAAGATAATTTATTATTTTGCACAACATTGGTCTTTGGAAAATGCAACTCAAAATGGTAATTAAATATGTCGTAAAAATAATTAAAAGCTTCATCAAGATCATTCATCCTGTATAAAAGTGACCAATCTTCACAACATAAGCTATTGAAAAATTGGTATATTTTAGAATCAGTAAATTTTCTCCTGAGACAACCAAGTTTATTATCGTCATATTTATGAATAGCGGTGCTATATCTGTGCTATTCGTGTTTCGATCGTTAAAATTGCAAAAATTAAAAAATCGCATTATCGGCAAAGATTATAGATTAAGGGACCGGAAGTGTAATAATTTGTTCAGTGCGTTCCACCGCGTCGACAGGATGAACCCCGAGATTACGGGAGATAGGAACAAGTTTGGGGTGGGTTGGCTTCTGCGCGGGGGTGGTACTTGACTCACTTACGTACATCCGTTAAATGAGGGTTGGAAGGATGGTGGGGTGGTATGTTTGAAAATCCTTTAATCATATCACCGCTGAATCGCTCCACACTTCGCTTTATTACTTAGAGTGACAACGCGTGAAAACTCACAAGGAAATTCCCATTAATTAATCGAAATGCGCTTCGTGTGTTTTTCAATGGGTTTTTGTAGATCGACGCTTTTTTACATTTTTAGTATTGAAGTGGCGCAATAAAAATTCACCGATACATAAAACTTTGTAAAATCAAAATACATACATAAAACATCGTAAGTCGCCTACGGATTTAAATTTTACATCGTAAATTGAGTCGTCTCGTGTGAAACCAAAACGGCAGAGCTATCAAAGTGGCAACTTTGCGATAGACAAGCCATAAAAACACATCGCCCCCTGTTGAGGTCACGTCTGACTTTGTACATGAATATTAGATTATGCAAAGCATGCCCCGGATGCTTTTTCGTGATCCGCGTCTCGCGTCTCATATTCGACGCAAAAAACAAAATAATAACAAAAACTGACGCGAAACATCAATTATTCGTGTGATCAAGTCGGCGTAAATCAATCTTTGGAGCGGGAAAACAACCGCCTTTGAAAATCCGACCCCTCTTCCTCAATAACTCACACCGATATTATTTTCATTCCGAGACATCAATTTCTTCACACCGCGGTATAAAATGTGATTTTATGTGCGCCCCGCGTCGATACTGTAAGATCTGACTTTGTAACAATATTCAAAATGAAAAAATATTCGGTGGCATTAAACGCTTTACGTTTATTTTTCGGGGAGTATCGAGAGCTTTTCATGGCCATGTTTGCTCCAATTCTTTTAGTGTTTTCGTTTTATTACGTTACGTCCGGAAACGTTTCCATAAAAAGAAAATGTATTCTTTTTATAATACTAATATTTTTCTTCAATAGTATAGGACCAGAAATCGACCAGTTACTGCCTTGCTACCTTTACGGTGAGAGAATATTATGAACAACTTACCCAATTTAATTTAATCATTTTTTTTTTCATTGTGCACTAAGTTCTTAACTGTGATGGATTATGGCAACGCGGATTTTATTCATTTTGTTAGTTTGAGTTTGAGATGATAAAGCTATTTTTTTATTTAAGAGAAACAAAAATAAATAAATTTATTTAAAAAAGGAAAAAAATTATTAAAAAATAGTTAAACTAATAAATGGACTGATCATACATATACATATGGAATAGTATCCTCCAATATACTAAAAATGTATTGGGCCATTTATTCTAGCAAAAATTTTCTTTTAACGAATGTTGTGAAAAACTGATTCATTTTTGATATACACACAGATTAAGCAAGCAAGGCTATGCCTAATAATTATTTCACAAAAAACAATTAATTATTTCTTTAAAAAGAAACGCAACAATAAATTCGCAATGTATTTTATCGTATAGTCTCGTATAAAACGACAACAAAAACCTCCTAACAAGAAAAACCACTAAGGAATAAACGGCGGCAAGCGAAAGTTTTATAGATGTCGCTAAATGAGCGCCAATGTATCACGAAATTGCGGACGCACAGCGAACGACTTCACATCGAAATTTTTCAGCGTCGACCAAACGAATTTTCACGTCGTCGTCGTCAGAAAGCGTCGTTTGCGAGGCGATTGGGTGCCGCTGTCGAAATCTGAGTCACGGTTAAGTACGGTGATCTTAACGATCAGTATAAGCGTCATTAAATGACCGTGTGGGGGCGCACCACCCCCGCTATTTTTCCCCCGTTTTTCTCAAGACATGACGTATTTCTATCGCCTGCGTTCCTTCGGTAAGTGCTCAATGGGCCATTTCTTTCGCTTCGCTAACTGTCTCGGGACAATGTGTCTCCCGGCCCCCGTTATTACATAAATTGTCGTATTTTTCGAAAGATTTTAACAGCTCACTTTATGGCTGTAAATTGACAATCGAAACAGTTTTATTCCTTTAAAATTTTCTAATCTATATTTTATTCTATTCAGTAGATAAATACTAAAATATAAATACATTTTTTTCACAAACTAACCCAGTTAGATGTAACTCAGGAGCAAATATCTCCATATAATATCTGAATTATTAATCCGGCATTTCCGTCCATTACATGGATTTTTTTCGGTGGATTATGTGAAACCCTGCTCTAGAATATTTTTGAATCATCCAGTATATAGTCATATAAATAGAGGATCAATAATTTGAATGATTTATATGTGCAATGAACAACAGTTACAAGAAGTCATTATCTTAATTTTATGACATGTATCCCTATAAACGTCTCAAGATAACCGATGGGCTTCTGTTTACGATACATTTCCAAATTTCCCAATAACCGTTATCATCTGCGTGCATTTACGATAATTACGATTCGGATCCCTCATTATTCGATTATTCGTCGAGAAAACGCGTGGGGTGGCGGGCACTAAATCCATTATCAAGGCCGTCTTGATTAAGATATAAATCATCACCTAGTCTGACGAGGACCGCATTCCATCCGTAACTAGATCACACGACGTTAAATTAAACGGACGACTTAAAATGCTAGTTGCATATCAGGCCGCGGTGACGGCGGCGGCGGCGTTCGCGTTTCACTTTTCATCGTTTCCGCCCTCCCATTTCGACGATTGCACGCTGGAGATTTTTTCTTTAATTAAAATTTCATTGTTCGCTGAAAAATGAAAGAATAATTTCGCCAGGAAGTTTTCATAAATATTTATAAGACACATTCGACGGAGTCTAATTTGTCGTTTTTAATTACAAATTGCCCGGCGTCTCTTAATTAATTAACGCAATGGCTGTGACATTTTCATTTTAATTGGAACGCATTCAATTTTATTATATAGAGAAATTACCACAATTGATCAAATGTAAGAGATTGTACCGTAAGGGGCTGTCCGCAAGGTGGACTTAATATCCCCACTAATAAGGGGCATATTAGTCGAAAATCGTTGGGAAGCAAACACCCAAAGGAACCTTGTCCGAAACGAGCAAAATTTTGGAAACTGATAGGGCTTTGAACAGGGCATTGTCGACTGAATAAACATCTACATACGTTGGGTGTTGTAAATGCCCCCCCCCCTCCGCTGACGAGGATGTTTTGAAAAAGATGTTGCCCGACGCTTCTATAAATAAGAAGAGCAATACTTTGGCCGAGTATCGCCAGGTTGAGCGACACCACACCATGGATAAGAAGGATACACATAGAGAAAGCTGTAAACCGAAAATAAATATATCTTAGATTGTATGGGAACATGTGTTACATCCTTAGACTCCTAAACATAGGGGACTACCAACAATATCTGCAAATCTTTCAGAATTATATCGAAGAAGAACTTTGTTACAATAAAGACTGGAGGAAATTCTACATTGGTGAACTTTCAAAGAAAACGAATCACCTAATAAACCGTTTCTTGAGCGAATAATTGTATTATGTTAGGCTACGATAACGCGAACGTTTCATTTGGCGTCGTTCAAGTCTGGATAACGCAATCATTTGGCAAGTTTATAACGATATCGTATCGATACGAAAGGAAAACGTGCACGGCCATTCAAAGTTCCGCACAATCACGATTGCGTCTCTGCGAAAAGGTCAATGCTTCAAGTTCTCGTTGAGAACAGATTAAATCAAATGCATAAAACTTAACGACGACGTAATCAAACAATGGGTCAATTTTCGAGATACGCTTCGGATAAATTGAAAATAGTTTAATTTCATTAATTCATTAATTTTGAAAATTGAAAATTGATAATGTAGGCAGAAGATAACGTCGAAAGAGTGGAAGGAAATAATAAAGATGATGATGTAAACTGTAGTTTAATTAATATTGATTATATTGTCAACTTAATATTTGATATTTTGTGCCTGTATATGTAAGAAATTCAAATCCACTAAACATATAAAAAAATGAAATTAACTCCAACTTACAGTATTCTCGAGTAAACATTAATCTAGCTGATCTAGCACACATAAAATTTTATATATATTTTTATTAATGTGAAATTTTATAGCTCATGTGCTTTATACAAACAAACAAGGTAAAACGTTACGAAATAGGTGCAGGATACCTCGACGTTACCAAACTCAGCACAAAAGTTATTGTGTTCTTTTAAACGAAATCCACAATTAACCTCTCCATTGTTATGCTGACCTTTCTAAAATACAAAATAAACACATAACCGTTCTCTCGAATACATTAATGAGTAACAAGTTTACTTTTTAAGACCCGTAACGAATCGCCCGGGTACGAATTATGCATACAAAACGCGGGAACCGGCAGACCGGGCGCATCCAAACAAACCTACGAATAAGATATTCATAATTTCGACGTCGTCGGATATCCAATTACCGGAGTATCGCGTTTTACGACGCATATAAAATAATAGTAAATCTTTTTTTATGTTTTCCATGTGTCCGCCTAAGTAGCTTAGACGCGCGGTCACCACCACCAATACGAGGACAAATTTTATTATTAAGTCGTATAAGGCGTCTGCATTAAAGCATATTTTTATAATTAGCTTCGCTTTTTTTAAACTGGCACTTTCGTTACGGACTTCGAGCACAAGTGTTTATTTATTACCCAAGTTATAAAAAAAAAGTTATTTAAGACATAAGTATTATGGCGCTAACAATGTATGAGTTGCTCTTGAAAACATATGCGGGAAATGTTACTTTTTATGATTCATTTTGATTTATTTGCTCCAGAGTGTCATTTTTATTAAATGTGCTTTATATTATTTAATGAAGATATACTTTTCTTAAGTTATTGAAAGCGTACTGCATAAAATAAACTGCCGGAATAAAATTTAAATAAATCGTAGCGAGACGGTTACAAAAATGCACAAAAAGTAATTTTACCTTAGAGATTAATCTAGGATTGATCCACGCCGTTTTGACGTCGTTATCCAGGAGCTTGTAAGCAGCCTTTGAGATAAGCTGCGGTCCGTCAACTCCAACTGACGAGGGATGGATTTTCATGACCTGCTCTCTCGAATGTGAAGATCTGCAATGATATATTAAATAACTGGAATTAATAATCTCCAACCGACGAATTTGTCAGACGTCGCTTTTAAGCTCGTAATGTATATAATAAATGTAATATTCTGCAAGATGAAAGGTCAAATACGTTTATGGAAATAATCAACTTATGTACGTACAAACAGGTTACTTGCAAAAACGAAATAAAACAAAAAAAAACAGAATACTTAAATAATAAATACAACAAAAATACATTAAATTATAAAAACAATGTGGAAGAAGGAAAATAGCAAACAAAAACAATAACAAGAACGAAGAAAACGAAGAGAAAATATTACCTTCATATACAGTGTGGTGATAAAGTTTTGAACAAAATTCATAAAAGCGTTCTATAATGTTTTTAAAAAAATCGCTCGGACAGGTCAATTTTTGTTTTTGAAATGCCGTCTTCTGACGTTAATTTTTTTGGAATGTCGTCATTTGTTTGCACAATTTTTTTTAAATGACTCCCCCCACTTTTTTCTTCTGTTTTTAATAGACCTTCTTACTACTTAAGCGGTGATGTAAAAAATTGGTACCTTACATAACAATTTTTTTGAATAAATAACACATAAATTTTTTCTTTTAAACAAAAATTTTAAATTTTTGAAGAAAAAAGGTTATTTTTTCAGAAAAGTTCTTATGTAAAGAATTAATTCGGTAATCACCACTTAAACATCAAGGAGATCTATCAAAAGCAAAAGAAAAAAATAAGAGGTGTCATATAAAAAAATCGATAATGACGTCATTGCACCTTAAAACTTCACTCTTCGTCTTAGATACATAAATTACTGTTATTTGCTTTAATTTAGAATGTTTACGATTATTATTTTTAGTAAATTATAACCACTGACGATCTGAAGTAAATGTGTCATTTATTCAAAAAAATTGTTATGTGAGGTACCAATTTTTTTACATCATCGTTAAAGTAGTTTATGATGACGTCATTGTGCAAAAACAAATCACGTCATTCCAAAAAAATTAACGTAAGAAGACGGCATTTTAAAAACAAAAATTGACCTGTCCGAGCGATTTTCTTAAAAACATTATAAAACGCTTTTATGAATTTTGTTCCAAACTTTATCACCACACTGTATATGGACAGAAACATATAAATCGTATGCCATACATGTGAAAATTTACACAGTACGGTACAAAAGTATCCCCCTCATGATAACTTTTAAACGGCTGGAGCTATCGTTATGAGAAAAAACACGTCGATTTTTAATTTTTACGTACAAAATGTTGGCGTTTCTAAAATTCAATTCCGTCAACAATCTTATTTTAAATGGAACAGCCTGTATATTTTGACCTTTTTTTTAAAGACAACGGAAAGACGAATCCAACGATACCACATACGTTCAACTTTAATTTGAAGAGCAACAACAAGATATGCAGCAAAGCAAACTGGCCAAAAGTTCGAACAGTTATTGTAATAAAGATTTGGTTTTATATTTTTTATTGTTTGTTTTGTAGCTGATTAGTTAGTAAATGTCTATTAATGGTTTTCTTGTTATTTAACACTAAAAATATTTATTGTCTTACGGTTAACTGAGGAACAAATAAAGAAACTGGCGGAAAAGTTATTGCGGTATCGTTGGATTCGTCTCTCAGTTGTCTTTCCAAAAACGTCAAAATATACCGAGAGTTTCATTTAAAATAAGAAAGTTGACATCGCTTCCGGTTTCACCAGAAACGGAATTGAATTCTTGACAACACCAATATATTGTACGTAAAAATTAAAAATCGACGTGTTTTTTCCTCATAACAATTGCTCCAGCCGTTTAAAAGTTATACTTTTGAACCGCACTGTAATTAAGTCCAAATCAGAAGAAAATATCAAAAAACACATTCTCAAATTTCGACACAGACCCAAAGTGTGAACCAAACGCGTCGCGATAGTTTTTAAATAATTGACGAAAATTTTAAACCAAACCTTAAACAACTTTAAAAAAGTATTCATAAATGTATTACTAAAATTAAACTGACAATTCGTTTTAAAACACCAAATTTATTTGTCACGTCACATTACTTATATGAACATAGTATTGGTTTTTATAGTGGGTGGAAGTAACAATTCTCGCTTAAGTATATTTACCATACTTATTACCCATTGGTCTTTGTTGATATTTTCTTATTTGTCCGTACATACGATGTAAAGTAATTTGATAAAACAATCTGGAACATAGGAATGTTACTAAGAAAACCAAAATAAGTATTGTAATTTGTGACATGATGGCACTGCGAGCATTAATATATTTTGAAAATACAAGGAACTTTTGACATTTCACACCTGTGACAATTAATAGATGGTATCTGAGATTGGAAATGCATTGGTTTTGGTAACCACAGATACCTGTATATTTTCATTATTACTAGATCGGCATTATTCTTATTTGCGTTTGTTATCATGGCCTTACGTATTCCGTTTTTGAATTTTCCAATTTTTTACTTGTTTCAAAGGAAATTGATCTACACCGTTTACTGTAAAAACATATATTTTAAGTTAATCATCATTATTCAGCGTTCGTCTGTAAACTATTGTCATTTCGAACAAACGAAAATTCAAACAATACACAATCGTTTTCAGTGGTACCACTTCACCGAGTGGCCATTACGATTTATCTCCACGACGTTCTTTTAAACTCGTGTCGTATTCGATTTTGCAATTTCTGGAACGCGCAATTTATCAACGGGAAAGAATTCGCGGTGGAGCCCCACAAAATACCGAAAAACAATAAAACAATTTAAAATTTAAGTCACGTTAGGAGAATATGCCGGCCACGGCTCGTTCCCCGTCCATAAATCATAAAGATCTTTAACCGCCCCACGACGCGAGTCCCGACGTCTTTTGCATCCCCGACAATACGAAACCCTCTACGACGACGGTAAATCGATTGACTGCTTGTGAATACAATCTATAATAGCAAGAGGAGATGAATTCACTTATCGGGCGAAAGGGCTTACGCATTTTAAAAGGTTAAGGTATTAAAGTTAATGAAGTGTGCGGGGAACTTTTAATTGAAATTTTTATCGGTTTGTTGAGTTTCGAACTCAGGTGAATAACATTTATAAATTGGATTTCTTACAATAGATAACTTATAAACGTACATATACATAAAATACGACAAGCATATACATTATTTCCGTTTTTTTTCTTTATACCATATTTCTTGACGTCTAAATCCTCAATACACTAATAATTTCGTCAGTAACTTGTTTTCATTTGATATAAAATTAAATACAACAATAGAACTAATGTTCATACATTCAGCGTTTCACTTTTAAAATACGGATAATTGATTTAGAAATATTAAATTGGGTTACAATTTCATTATTTAGAAAATATTTTTCTCTCACATTCATATCAAGCTTGCGACTGGAAGTAACTTGTTCTGTTATTGGCATG
>JAFFZR010017265.1:0-14923 GCA_018397195.1 Lethrus apterus | reverse complement strand
TTCATTGACAGAAGATCAACAGTATCAAATCTGACGACCTTAACCCAGTTTATATCGGAAAACTTGGATAATAACGAGCAGGTGGATGTTATCTATACCGATTTTTCTAAGCCTTTTGACCGAATCGACCATTCTATTCTCCTGTTAAAACTTGATGCAATCGGCTTTTCTCCGAATTTAACATCTTTATTCAAGTCCTACTTAACAGACAGGTACAGTACGTAAGTTATGCAGGTCATCATTCAGACCAATTTGCGCCCTCCTCGGGTGTTCCTATGCTTTTCCTAATTTTTATTAATGATGTGTGCTTTAACTTATAATGTAACAAATTACTATTTGCTGATGACATCAAATTATTTTCTAAAGTCCTGAACACTAATGATCTTCAGCGGCAGATTGACGCTTTGGAATAATTAACTAGCTAACTAGCAATAATTTACCAATGAATGTGTCTAAGTGCAATGTTTTATCCTTTTCCCGAAAGCAACGTCCGATAACATTTAATTACACATATAGCAATACTCCCATCCAGCGCTGTTCAGTCTTCAAAGATTTGGGCGTTCTGTTTGACTCAAAACTATCTTGTTCGGATCACATTAACACTATTGCTACATCTGCATTGAAAACATTGGGATTTGTGATTAGAACCACACGTAAATTCACGTCAGTTAATGCAATACTAAACATTTATATATCCTTTGTTCGGTCCCTACTAGAATATGTGTCACTGGTTTGGTTTCTAATCTATAATGCTCACTCTGATACACTTGAGCGTGTTCAAAGAAGATTTTTGAAGTATCTGTATTTTAATCAAACAGGTGCTTATCCTGACCAAGGCTTTGATCATAATGTTCTGCTCAGTACTTACGGTATAGATTCCTTGTAGTTACGTTGAAACCGTTCGGACATCAGATTCCTTTACTACCTGTTAAATAATGGTATTGATGCGCCAGACGTATTGGGTAAAGTTAATTTCGCCGTCCCTCAATATCCTTCTCGCAATCACAATATTTTATACCTTTCGTTGGCTAGAACCAATATTTTGCTAAAATCTCCCTTACACAGGATTTGTAAATATTTCAGTCATATATCTGACACCACCATAGATGTAAACTTCACGCCATTGCCATTTATATTAAAGAAATGTGTCGTTTATCGTTAACTATGTAGTATCATCTTATGTTCTAATTTTTTGACTTCTCCTAATTTAATTATTATAGGTATAATTAAATTAGGAGAATTATTATTATATAATGTAGTGTAATTTACTTTAGTTAATATTCTGTTACTATGCGCTTTATACATGTTTGTCCTATTATTAGATGTAAATCTGTTGGGCAATAAAGATTAAATGTTAAAATGTTAAATATTATCGCAGCAACAGTGTTGGCCATTGTTTTCAATACAGAGATTACATTCATGGATTCACGGACGCTATGGAATATTCCAGGAATAGCTTGTACATGCGTGAAAGCGGCCATGTATAGTTTAGGATTTATGAGTGACGGAATAAGGCCGTTTGCGGTTGTTTCCGTTCCAAAATTATATGTGCGCAGTACTGGCACTGCACATATGCGCACCAAAAGGCGACTGGCCGTGAACGTATATGAACACTATTCAACTTGTTTGCAAATTCCAGACAGTTGTCAAATTGACAAACACATGACTCAGGAAACAAAATTGCTGATATCATTTGGAAATAAAATAAAAGTAAAAATTGTATGTATCAACTGCCTTTGATTCACTCTAGTGCCAAAATGGCTTATTTACGGACATGAGTTTATTGACAAAAAATGCTTGTTTTAGTGTCTTTCATAACCACCTAAAGTTTGTCGATCTAATTTCGGGACACCTGTATTTCATATACTCATAATGTGATTGTAGATCTCCCTGATTTAGAAGTTGAAGTTGATACTGAGACAGATGTAAATGAAGACGTTAATGACAATGTAGATGCCAGTGATAATGTGGATAATCCTATGTACTTGGAAAAAATGTGTGTGTGTATGTGTGTGGTGCTGACCCGACTGTGTCGTAAGCTGATCTCTTGTCAAAAATAACTACTACACTTCTCTTGTGTAACTGGTAGTCCAGAGATTGAACATAAAACAGGTGTTTTTTTTAAGTATCGATCTATGCAAATCTGAACTGTGCATTCACCTGTTTTTTTATGCGACACCTACTTCAACAAATCGTCCCTCACAACACGAAGTGGCGTAACTAGTATATTTACTAAATGCTACATACGCCACTTCGTGTTTTGAGGGACGAAATATAAATATCAAAATTTCAAAAATGTATTTCGTTAAGTTCTTAAACAAATATAGATACGTTTGCAAAAAAATAATGTAATAATTCTTTGCATTTCTTGAATTATATACTACACATACACTGCAAAATAAATACTTTATCTGTCATAGTTCCTTTCAACATTTTTGAAATGTTATTCATTTTACCAACAACGTTCTCGTCTTATCGATTATTTTTTTCCGTTACATTTAATAATAAAATGAACATGACAAACAAGTTCAACAATTCAGTAAATAGTTTCCAAATAATTTTACTTGAAAATGTTTACATTTAACGTAGCACACAATTCTATAAATATTACATACATTGTGGGAGACCAATATTATCGAGGAAGTTTTATTGCTTGTCCCAGATGCCTTTGTCATGATAATTTATTGCTTTATGTATTGCCCACTACTTCGATTATTTATAGTGAAACAAAAATAATGTACGTTCCTGTTTAGCGGCATCTTTTAAATAAATTGAAACAAAACAACAACAATATTACTTACCCATTATACTAGTGGAAATTGTACAATACAGCCGATTTTCTAAAATACCAGATAATGCTTGATTTCGTAAGTTTACGGTTGAAGACGTATAGTTTCGTAAATGCAGCTAGAATTTAGCAGAGCTAAATGAAAGCAAATTACAACCAGCAAATATTTTAAGCAAACACTCACGGTAATAGCAAAATGATTCCTGCTTCACGAACGTTTATTTTCAAAGTATTTTTCTAAGACTGCTTTATATATGTGCTTACTAGGAAATTATTCGAATCACTAACATTTGTTTCAACATACAGTGCAGTCCAAAACTTCCCTCTCTGATAACTTCCCTCGATAACTTTTGAACGGCTGTAGCTATCGTTTTGAGAAAAAACACGTCGATTTGTGCGTACAAAATGTTGGTGTTGTCAAAAATTCGATTCCGGTTTCACCGGAAGCGGAATTGAATTTCAACTTTCTTATTTTAAACGGAACCGCCTGTATATTTTGACGTTTTTTGAAAGATAACGGAGAGACGAATCCACGAATCAACTTTAATTTGAAAAGTATCCAGATATGCAGCAATAACTTTTCTGACAATTTCTTTGTGTTCTTACTTAGCCGTAAGGCAATAAATATTTTTAGTGTTAAATAACAAGAAAAACCATTAAACTAACTAATCAGCTACAAAACAAATAATAAACAAATAAAAGCAAATCTTTATTACAATAACTGTTCGAAATTCTGGCCAATTTTGGACCGGTTTTGGATTGCACTGTATATAATTATTAGTGATCGGATTTGAATATTTTTTAAAAGCGAAGCGGCAAATGTTTACGCGTGTATCGCACGATCGCTGCCAAGCAAAACTTGGAGCGCTTGTCTTAATAGCGACACGGCAATCAACCGAGTTGTCACGTCGGAATAATGCTGCTTGAAATGCATTATTTTGCTTTGCGACAACACTTGACATGTATTTGAATAGTTTTCTTTTTTCTAGCGCTGTTTGAAGCACAGCATGATTCAATGGCGTCACAAGCGAATTACAATAATACAATACAATACAACTTTATCTATATAAATAAAAATCAATTGCCACATGTATGACGGACTTGAGAACGGCTCGACCGATTTGGCTGATTTTTTTTGTTGTGTTCGTAATTGTCAGGACAAGGTTTGTATGAAAGAAAATTTGTGAAAAGATTATTTTGGTGTCTTTGGAAAAATTCCGCCAATAAAGCGTTGAAATATCGGTCGGCGTTCGCGCAATGCAAGAGAAATACATGATCTTCGAGTCACTGAGACCGATGAAGAGCGCAGACAGCATTTGAACGCAAATCGATTAAGAATTTCTCAAACGCGATCAATTGACTCCGGAACAACGGATACAGTCCAGTTCGACTCGCTCAGTTGGAGATAACGTACAAAATAATTTGGAACGTAGACAAAACAGACGGCCAAATGTAACAATTAGACATGAACGTTTGGCGTTCAGATACGATCCAACTATCGATTACGCCGCGGATGTATCGGTCGACTTCGGAACCATGAGCACTGTCAACATTGCAATGCTTTGGTTTCGACATGAACCGCCAGGATTATGTAGTGGCAAGGTCAAATTACCACAAATGACACTGCCACCAGAGCCACTAGCATCGTTGCTTTCTGGCTAAGAACCTCAATCGAAGCATTTTTTTACGGAATATACAAAAATATAACAATACCTTCCGCATTTGGAGCGGATATAACTGAGGAACGAGGTTATAGCCCAACTTTTAAGGTAAATTCATTTTCGACCGCAACACACATCACATACACAAAAACACAAACAAACATCAACAATTCACAACGTTTCAATCAAGAATTTGTTTTCAATTTTACAGATTCATGGACAAATTCACCATCGTGCAGGAGCATTGTTACCGCCAGCGAATGATGATCACAAATTTCTTCTTTATTTCCTACACTGCACTAAAAAACCAGCAGGCGAACATGAAAGACGCTTCAATGCACCGACGTTGAATGAAGTTGCCATTGTGGTTGTTGGCGAGAATTTGGAGTCTCGTGATTGTAATTCTACGGCGTGATGGTAATAACCTTCAGCGTGTCAGCGAAACCAATCGTCCGCATGAAGCATTACAATACCCGCTGATATTTTGCCGAGGAAAGGATGGATATCATTTTTTGATTAAGATGATTAATCCCTTAACAATGTTGTTTAATTGTTTTTAACCGACTTCAAAAAGGAGGAGGTTTTCAATTCGAGTATTTTTTTTTGTATGAATGTTAATCAACATCTCTACCGTTTAGAGAAACAATTCTACCCCTATGAGTGGGAAAATGCATTTATTTTTATTTATAAAAAAGTTCATTATTCATTTACAGGTCAAGAAACAATCAAAAACGACAGCTCGATGAATTTTTATGCCTACCGTTTGATGATTCGTCGAAACGAGGACAATTGAAATGCCGCAGACTGTTTCATTAGTTCGTCGTTGAAATGTATGTCAAAATCGAGACGGACCGTCTACATTTATACTTTTAAATCAGCAAAAATTGCGTTCGGAAGAATACATCCATCTGCATGATGCCATGAATGTAGATGAAAATGCAAACAATGTCGACCGACTTACCATTTTGGCAGCGACGTATGTTAGAAGTCCGAAGCACATGCACGAATACGCGCAAGATGCAATGACCTACGTGTGCCAATATGGTCGACCAGATTTATTCATCACTTTCACTTGCAACCCAAAATGGATCGAAATCACACAGCTGTTACTACCCGGTCAATCATCCAGCGATTGTCATGACATTACAGCACAAGTATTCAAGCAGAAACTCAATGCGCTCAAGAACTTCATTGTGAAGTATCATGTCTTCGGAGACGTGTGATGTTGGATGTACTCTGTGGAGTGGCAGAAAAGAGGACTGCCTCATGCCCATATTCTCCTGTGGATGGTAGAGAAAATAAGACCGGATGAAATTGACACCATCATTTCCCCAGAAATTCCAGATCCAAATTTGTATGAAGTTGTGACGACGAATATGATTCATCGACCATGTGGCAATCACAACCGGGAATGACCGTGTATGATCGAAAAAAATGCTCCAAACGTTATCCGCGTGCGTTGTTAGCTGACACAATCACAGGTAATGACGGTTACCCCCTGTATCGTCGTCGCTCTGCAGAGGATAACAGTAGAACGATAATGTTGAAAGTCGAGAATAAAGACGTTGTACTCGACAACATCTGGATTGTTCCGTATTCGCCGCTGCTTTCCAAAACATTAAAAGCGCATTGCAATGTTGAATACTGAAATTCTATCAAGTCCATCAAATATGTTTGCCAATACGTCACGAAAGGAAACGACAGTATTTGGTGTTGCATCTCCTGATGCCAACGATGATGTTTCGCAATATCAAATAGGAACATATGTCAGCAGCAATGAGGCGATTTGGAGAATCTTACACGAACGTCTAAATAAATGAACTGTATTTTTGTAAATTGTGTAGATGTAACGTTTGGATAAGGAATTCGGGTTCTGATTGATAACAGCAAGCATACTCCACAATATTGCTACGAACACTTCAGTCTCTGCAGTATACACTTTGAATACGTGATGTTTGGAAGTTTGTCGAAGAACCGCTTAACAAAATCTGCAGTTCCTACATTACTTGAAACGAGTATGGACCATTATTTAATTTTATATTTTTGTTTTGTTGAAATGATGTGTGTATACATATTATTTTCGTCAATTGTTAAGAATAATGAGGCACATGTTTATAATTTAGAACTATGAATCAGTATTAAGGAACAAAGTACAATGACATAATTTTTAATAAGTACTTATAAATTAGTTTCATTTCAGTTAGTTATTTTTGTATTTTTGTAATATCATTTTTCCTATAATTTAAATATGTTTTAGGCATGGAATCAAATGCGTCTACTTTTACACAGCCTGCAACAGGGGGTAGTGCAGGAGCAGCCATTCAAGAATGTATTGAATTGTAAACTTCTGCACCTCAAACTAAGAATTATGCCAGTATAACTTGTACAACTTGTCAGATAATTGGAATGTCATCAGGTAAAGTGAAGGATATCACAACACAGATAGAAAAGTATAACCATTTAATTCATCATTGCTAGGATCCACAAATGCAAAAATCCTCAGATTATTTCATACGGAAACAATATTATAACAATAGTTGCGCAACCCGGTTATTAGTCCTCAAAATTAGAGAATTAAATTTATTGTTTCTTATTATTTCTCACAGTTGTGTTAGATATGTATTTAAATCAATTTGAATGTATAATAAGCATATTACACACAGAACAACAAAAAAATATTTTGATTCTCATACTACCAAAATTAAAGTCAGAACTTACATTACAGCAAGGTTTTATAAAACCAAATGCTTATTTTATTATGTTTTAGATGCAGTTTGTCAAACTCGAGCTTCATTATCTGCAAGCAGTCCAAGGAAAGAAGAATTGCGAGAGAAATTAAAAGAGTCACGACGAGAAATATTAAGATTGTCAAAATCATCGTCCGATAAAATAATAACTAATGACGATGCAATTTTTTACTGTGATTCTCATTTTAATGTAGACATTTTGACGTTTATTAAGTCCCAGATAAGATATTTTGACAAGTCACCTAAAGGGGTAAGGTATTCAAATGAATTTAAACAGTTTGCGTTGACTATTTACCTTCTGGGTCCTACTGTATATACATTTTTGTCAAAGACATTTCGCTTACCTTCCAAATCTACATTGTTTCGTATAACACAAAAGTGGCCAATAAATGTTGGGTTTAGTAATTTTATGTTTTCAATAATACATACTAAAACACAAAGTTTAGATAAACAAGATCATTAGTGTCTACATTCAAATTTGCTAAAATTTCCATTTTTAACGGTATCTTTAATAAAAAAAAAACCTTTATTGGCATATATTACATTATATCTCTGTTACTATTCACGCTCGTATTTACATTTCGTGTTTTCCTTGCTTCTTCTGTAGCAGTCTATCCCTTACACGCCTGAGCATCTCTACACCCCTTCTACTCTCATGCATGCATCGCCACCATTTTCTTCCCGCCTCTCTTTCCTCTTCTATCCATCCTCCTTTGCATTCTCTCATCCAATGACCCCACTCATCTCTTCCTTCTCCACATAACACGCAGCTGCCATACTCTCCTCGCATCCAATATTTATTTCCTCGTTCTTCATTCCCGCACCTGAATCTTGCGATTAGCTTTTCTTCCTCTCCCGTTCTCGATCCGTCCATGTACTCGGGCTTCCTCCCATACACACACAGGTGTTTGTACCTCCCATTGTACCTTGCGTTCTGTATTTGCGCCTCCCTTATCTGCCCGTCCACTGCCTTCCATCTCTCCACCACCCTCCGTACTCCATCCCCTTCCATACTAGCTCTCCTTTCTACCTCACCTGCCGACCACCCCCTCTTTCCCAGCTCGATAGTTCTACCTTTCTCTCTGCCCTCCTAACTATCTCCTCAAGCACCATCCTGGTTCAATTCTCCTCCCCCCTCTCTCTCACTTTCCATTCGAAGCTCGCCACCCACCTCGCTGTCTCCACCTCCATCCTATCCCTCGCCGTCTCCTGCAGTACAATATAGCCTGGCGTAGTCTTTTCCAAGTTCAGCGCCTTCTTCAATGCCCTTAGTTGTAACTTTTCCACTCTCTCCTGCCCCTTCACTCCCCAAATTTCCGCCCCGTACATTCCTATGCTGCTTACGCAGCTTTTCCAGAATGTCATCTCCTCCCCAAAGTTTGCATCTCTTTTGTTCAGTACCGTCCATCGTAGCGCCGCTTCTGCCTTACTTGCCTTCTCACAGATGTACCTGTATCTTTAATATGTACAGCAGGTATAAACAAGATCGGAATTGTGTACTTTGTATAGACGAATGAAATTTTTTTTGTTTTACAATTGTAGTAAAGATGACTAGCACCATAAGCGACCGGTGTCTAAACTAAAATTTGTGTGTGTGTGTGTGTGTGTGTGTGGGGGGGGAAGAATTGTAATTGTGAAATTAGCATTTAAACTTATAGCAATCCTGTCTCGAAGTTTGGGCACCTTGCAACATTTGTATTCGTTGAGTATTCAACTTCTCGTGTCCAGCGATCGTGATCACAGACAAAAAAAGATCCAAGATAACTAACGAATACGTTTCGAAACCAAAAATGGTACTAGATTATAATGGTAACATGGGTGCTGTTGATTGTACCGACATGTTACAAAGCTCCATAGAATCAGTACGAAAGACGATAAAGTGGTACAAAAAAGATTTTTTTCACTTTCTTGATATGTCATTACTAAATGCTCATGTACGTGTACAAAATGAAGAATGGTAGCAACATTTCCATCGTAGATTTTCAACGTTCATTAGTCAGCGAATTACTTGCGAATATCCCACACCAAAAAAATTTATTCGGCTTAAATTTTCATTATATTTTTCTTTTAGCTTTATTTGCTTGTATTCTAGACTAACTAGTTTGATCAAATATTTTCTAAAATAAATATTTTACATACAAAAGCATTTTCTTATTGTATCTTATTGTAATCTTGTATATCTCTGGAGTCGGGAGACGCAAAAATGCGCGGACTCCTAAACGGGAGACGCACGCAAACGCAAGCCTTAAAAATCTCCGTTTGTGAGGCCAGTCGTGTAAATAAACTCCCGAAATTCTGATAACAATGCGCGTCCAGAAACTTTTTTCATCACTGTATATTCTTGGGAAAAAATTCTGTTTTCCGACAGGAACACCTGTCCTTCAACACATTGTTGAAGAGAGAATACAGAATCGTCTTCAATATTTAAGGAATAAATATGTCGACCGTTTAAAAAAGAAAAATTAATTAAATTTCAAAGAAAAAGGAAAAGTAAAATACTGAAAGATGCTTTCCATCTCGTCCACATTGCAACTAAAACATTATTAAAAATGTCGACGTAAGCATCAAAACATTTCATTTCTAAATTTAACTTAATTTGAAATCGCTTTAAAATGCTGTAATAATTGTTTAATTGAAATGCGTTTCTTACTATCTTTAAGTTGGTTTAAATCTAATCTAACGTAAACCGTTTCTGCCATCTATTGATAGGGATGAAAAACATAATCGTAGTTCTTGTTTGTTGTATTTACCGCTTAAGATAAATTAAGACGTATGACAGAAAATGTCAAATTTGACACAAGAACCTCTAAATCTAAATCAATCTCTAAATAAAGTATTTCTCATCAAGTGTCAATTTATGATTGATGTTTTCATTTACAAATAAGAATGTCAACGCTGACGTAAATATAACCATAAATCACTTCTTGATGTATGTCAATATTGAGGTAGAACATACAGGGTTAACGTAAAGGTTGGAACATATTCGATAAAATCTTCCTTGGGCAAGTAAGAAAAAAATGCTCGGACAGGTCGATTTTCTTTTTCAATTGTCCATTTTTTTGTATACGTATATTTTGTATTGCGTCATCTATGTCCGAGTTATGACGTCATCACTTGTTTTTTTAAATTGCAACACCCTCTTTTGATAGTACCATTTGAAAGAGTACATTTTTCTGCGTATATACGCCAATTTTTATGGTATGTTACATAAGAATATTTTCGAGATATTTATTATTAATATTTAATAACCCACTGTTGCATTATTTTCGTTCCGACACTGATCGTAGCTCCTATTTTTGCGTATGTACCTATTATGCTTAGCAACGTGTCTTTAGTGAACTAAACTAAACGTCACTGTCAAATATTGCGCAATACAATATTTTCGAGAAAAAGAGCTTTGGTATTCATTGCAATTTAATGAAATAAAATTTCATAGAAAATTTTGACAGTGACAGTGACATATATTTGACAGTGACGTTTCGTTTTGTTCACTAAACATTGCTCAGCATATGAAAAAAAGGAGCTACGATCAGTGTCGGAACGAAAATAATGCAACAGTGGGTTATTAAATATTAATAATAAATATCTCGAAAATATTCTTATGTAACATACCATAAAAATTGGCGTATATACGCAGAAAAATGTACTCTTTTCAAATGGTACTATCAAAAGAGGGTTTTGCAATTAAAAAAAACAAGTGATGACGTCATAACTTGAACATAGATGACGCAATACAAAATATACGTATACATAAAAATGGACAATTGAAAAAGAAAATCGACGTGTCCGAGCATTTTTTTCTTACTTGCCCAATGAAGATTATTCCATAACATCTTCATTGGGCAAGTATTCGGGCACATATTCGATAAATGTTCCAACCTTTACGTTAAGCCTGTATATTGTTGTATTAGTCCCCTAATAATGGGCCCTTTGATGGAACGTCAATCGTAGTCAGTGCTGAATCGGCACTATGTAAATAGTATATAAGTAGCAAGTTAGCAAGAGCGAGCCAGTAGTAAATTAAGTGCAGAAGCAGTAGCAAGTTATTAATTAATCATATTTTAATAATTATATTTATATTTAATCGCCGTATATTTAATAATCGTATTTAATCAAATCTTCGTATAAGTGTATTTAGTCTTCGTTTATTAAATATTATAAAACATATTTAACTCTTTTTATCGACGACCTGAAACAAAGGAATTAATAATTAATAAATAATAAATCATACTTACCAAGTTATCTAAAAGTGATAATCAATTATAAGAAGTTCCTACGATAAATAATAAAGAAGTTCCTACAATAATTAATAAGAAATTCCTAATTAATTTTAACGTCGATACAAGTTTTACGGAGCGTGTACTTAACAAGCTGCCCTGGTGTCAGAAGTAATAATTGATGTCAACATTGTGCGTAAACCTTCACTAACGAGGAATACGACAATATCAACCTAAAGTAAATCCTAAATTTCCACGGCTCTTGTCAATTGAAATAAATTCGTGGGTTCCCGAAATGAACCGCGTTCGTTGTTGTATGCTATTTGTTAGGGATAGACGACGCTGGGTTTTCACCTCCTTGAGTAAAACTCGATCTTACTCTAAATCTAATTTATTTTACTTAACTTAAACTCTAACAAAAACAAATAATAACTCGCGATAATGAGAACTTATGATGTTCTCGCTATGAAGATCTGTTGTCAACTTATTCTAAAACTATGAAAGTGTCGACGACGAAAACCCTTCAAACCCCCACCATTATACATATTATTGGTTAAAAGTTGTTTACATCTAGAGGATAAAGGGTTTTCACACGTTAACTGGCCTGCGTAATTCGAGATTGCCGGCGACGAATGTAACAATGAATCGTTATTCGATGTTTGCTGAACCGGCAATTTGCGACCTACATTACCAAGCATTGCATTGTATGATTGTAAGATTGGTGTCCTTAAAGTAATATAAAATTTAAAGAAATGGAAATTAACAGAGACGGTATTTCAAACAAATGTAAAGGTTTTAACAAAAGAGAGATTGTGTACAATGTATGAAAACTAAATAGTCACGTATTAAATATAAAAGGATAATTATTATGTAAACGGCCTCTAAATAATGAACAATGAATGTAAAGAAAACTGAAATATAATGCAATCTATATCCTACTTTAATAACTTAAATAAAATTGTTCAACGTAGCTTGAACACTATTTGTCGATGTTTCGTTCAGTATCATAAGGGACATCTTCAGGGCTGTTTCTGTTGCCGTTGGAATAAATGGAATGTATTCATTCATTTCAGTCGCAGCATTGTGGACGAAACGTCGGCAAATGTAGCAAACAGCGAATGCGATTCAATCTCGGAAGTCAAGAATTTATTTCAATATATCAACCTGTTTATTATTAAATTATGGTGTTTTCTTTGTTTTCGCCGGTGTAAATGGGTTTTATTTCTTTTTTCCTTTTTTTGGGTTTTCAAGCAAGGTTTGGAATTAAAAATTAGGCGTCTGCCTAATTTGATTTTTAATTCCAAACCTAAATGACAATATTCTTGAACAAGCAACCAATAAAACACTAGACATGTAATAAAAATATATGTGTTACGACACATTATATTATTTATATCTATAGTAAACTGTTTAATGGCTTCCATAGTAAATGTCAATAATAAAATGTATTGAATCACGAGCTTGATCCTCTCACAGTAGCAGCAAACTAACGTCAATTTCTTGGTTACAACCGTCGTCAGTGCAGCTCCTGTGTGATTCGATCAATGCATGTCGAGTTAGCATACACGAGCCCGTATCGGCAATTGCTATTCTCTCCTGATACACGAGCTCCATCTATCGTCGCTTATTTTTTAAAAAATAGTCAGTTTTTTCAAACGATAGATAGATAGATAGATAGTCTTTATTCATCTCTTTATGTAGGTATAAACTAAATGTTAGATTTGTCGAAACTCACATATGAAAAAAAATAATACAATAAACTACAGTAGTACATTACTTGCAGCGGTTCTTGAAATCACACCCTTTAAGTTCAACACTACTATATGAAATATTCATCAATGGAGTAGTAGGCATTGCTTGTGAAATATTCGTAACACCTTTTTTTAAATATTTTAGTGTTAGTTTCACATCTGATTTTAAGTGGTAGATTATTATAACACTTTATGCCTATATAATCTGGTCTTTGTTGTGACACTTTGAGTCTATGATAGTTGGGTCTGAGTTGATTTTTATCTCTTGTATCATGCGAATGATAATCCCGGTTTCTTTTTTTTTTCATTGTTTGACACATGTAAAACAAGTTTAAACATATACATAGAATACACCGTCATTATATTGTTCTTTATGAAAAGGTATCTGCAGCGAGTGTCAGGTGGTACTCGTTCAATAATTCTAATGATTTTTTTCTGTATTACGAAAATATCATAACCTAATCTTGCACTGCCCCACATAACAATCCCATACGCTATAACAGAATGCACCATGCCATTATACATTTGTCTCAGTACAAACTGTGACACTGTGCCTCGCAGCATCCGAAAAAGGTATACAATAGAGCTTAGTTTACCATAGAGGGATTGAAGATGATTGTTCCATGTTAGTTTGCAGTCTATTTCTAGTCCTAGTAATTTAGTGCTGTCCGTTTGCGGTATGCTTTTCCTGTTAATCTTTACTAGTAAATTTGATGTTATTTTCTGCGTTATTGGGTGGAATTGTATCAATTGGGTTTTTTGGGAGTTCAGAATAATACCGTTTCTATCACACTAATTTTGAATATTTGTTATGACGGTGTGCGCTTCTTGTACTAGTTGTTCAGTCGTCGGTTGGGTTATTAACACACTGGTATCATTTGCGTATAGATTAACTAAGGTCCTACTCCACTTTAGCTTCTCTGGTAAATCATTGATTAGTATACTAAACAGTAACGGACCTAATATAGTTCGTTGTGGTATTAGAATAATTAATTAAATCATTTTCTTGACTTGTTTTCTTTTGGAGTTTGGGTTGGATTGTGTTTGATAAAAAATTTTACAACACATAATTTTTTTTTTTCAACGGAAATCAAGTTGAGCTAAGGGAACATTATTTTTTTGTTTTGGAATTTTTAGGTTTTTTGTGTTTCTAGCTTGCGGGTTATTTTTTTGTGCTGCTTTTTTATCCAACCCAATTTATGACGCGACATAAATTTTGAAAAAAGTGGCAGCCAATTTTTGAAAAAATGATCAGGTGTTTCACGTATTCAATAATTTATTAATATACAGTGTGGTGATAAAGGTTGGAACAAAATTCATAAAAGCGTTCTATAATGTTTTTAAGAAAATCGCTCGGACAGGTCAATTTTTGTTTTAAATGCCGTCTTCTGACGTTAATTTTTTTGGAATTACGTCATTTGTTTTTGCACAATGACGTCATCATAATTTTTTTTAAATGACCTTCTTACTACTTAAACGGTGATGTTAAAAAATTGGTACCTTACATAACAATTTTTTTGAATAAATAACACATACATTTTTTCTTTTAAACAAAAATTTTAATTTTTTGAAGAAAAAAGGTTATTTATTTCAGAAAAGTTCTTATGTAAAGAATTAATTCGGTAATCACCACTTAAACATCAAGGAGGCCTATCAAAAGCAAAAGATATAAATAAGAAGTGTCATTTAAAAAAATCGATAATGACGTCTTGCACCTTAAAAGTTCAGTTCTTCGTCTTAGATACATAAATTACTGTTA